>PPHD01019846.1:0-13910 GCA_002909625.1 Bambusicola thoracicus
GTACCTCCAGTATTACAAAGTTGCTGTTGTGTACGTTTGGCTTTTGGAGTCTAAACTGCGCTATAGGTGCTGATGTATTCTCTTGGATCTGTCATATAGACATTTGATTAATATTTATTCTATATTCAAGACATGGTGCCTTGAAACAAGCACCCCACACACCCACTGTTTTATACTGCTCCTTAATAGACGTGCCTGGCATGATAGCCCTGAGCTGAGTCAGTAGCTCCGTTCAATTTAATAACATCACTAGAAACAGTGTATCCTATTCGATGGAATGATTTGATTATTTCATTATTATTTTTCCAAAGAAAATATCAACTCATGGCTGTAATGATTCTCACGTGGCACTTGGACCCATTTATCCTTCAAAAAGTTGGAGCTTTCTGCCCCAAGCTGCTTGCTGCCTTGCTTCTGCACACGTTTGGTAATCCATGTGCAAACAGGACCGCTGGGGCACCCTCAGCCTCCTCAGCACAAAATCTGTTTTCCTGCCTCAAGCTGCACAGGACGAGCTGATCCCATTGGCTTTGCACTGCTGGGGTGATGCTCTGCCACACCAGATCAGCACTGGGCAGCAGCCTGGAGCTGTTGGATGCGAACAGCTGAGTCCTACTGAGGTTGTCAACCATTTCCATTCGTCAGGAAAAGTGTGTCCTCTGAGCGTGACATTTGCTTGTTAAATTTGTTAAAACCTCATATATAGGAGATCGGTTTTAAAGGCCCAGTCATAAAATCTTTTCTATTTTATTGCATCATTTTTTTCCCCCCCTAATTCCTTTGGATCACCACAGAGCTATCAGAAGGGCTACATGTAGTTAAAAGAGCTTTCCCTGTGATCATCAGAACGTGAGCTCATCTTAACATTAACCTGGCAATAATGTATTTCTTCTGTCCTGTTCAGTTTTGCTTTCATGGTGCCCTGAATTCAATGGGAAGTATGCCATTTATTTTGGGTCTTCTGCAGAGCTGAATAGGTAGCCATAGCTTATAACATAAATACCAGCCATAAAGTACTATAACATAGAACTAGCAAGATCTGCAGACATTTTTTTTTTTTTTTTTTTGGATGACTTGACACAAATACATTATTCATCTCTGAAAGTTACTGCTCTATAAAGTCTTTACCTCTCATAGAAATAATGATTATAGGATCGCTTCTGAAAAAATTATGAAATGAGCATAATTCAGCACTAGGTGCAAAAATTATCTAGCATCTCATGAGCTACTGAACCTGACGTGGATTTTACAGATCTAACAAAATGAGAGTGTGGTTCTGTTTCCTTGTAGGGGCGTGCTTCTTTGGTCGTACTGAAATGAAGGAAAGAATCATCAGCTTTTGAAGCACTTCTTAGCCAACCACACTGTAATAAAGGGATTTTGCACTGAAACATTGCAGTAGAGCACAGCCCAACTTTATAAGCATTGTATTTCCTATAAAACACTTTTCTAAAATACTTTTCTAAAATACTTATAGTTGGAGCCCACTCAATAATTTCATAGACCAGCATTAATGTCTTTTCCTCTTCATTTCCTCCTTGCTGAACATCTTCCCTGCATCTTTTATCCTCCCACCTTTTCCAACTCAAAAATCTGGGGATGCAGAGCTGGTGGGTCAGTGAGGCACAGAGACGTAAGATGTTTTGGATGGCACAAATGGCATTTCTGTCCAGCGGTGACCGCATTGCTTGGCTGACTGGAGAGGCAGACTCTGCCTTCATCTTCCTCCTTCCATTCATTGAGGAATAAGGCTCACATCGATGTGGCAATAAGTCTCAAATATCGGGGGAAGTTTTCGTAATCATGAAGACCTGAGCCTTTAGAGACTGAACCATTAGGGAATTGCTTTGAAAACAATGATCATTTAATTGTGTTTTCTAGAAGGGGTAAGTGTTCAGCTCTGTCCTCAAATGATGCTGTATTTGGTTACTAACTGTCATGTAAGTGTGTTCTTTTCCCTTTGGATCATCTAGAACTGTCAGTCACCACTATTGCCAGCTATCATGGTTCCACGTATTTCTGAGAGACAGTTATTCACAGAGCAGAACAGAGGCAGATGCACACATTGAGGAGCTGGAGAAACTGAACGGCAGTCACGGAACCGAGCCCAATCAGGGATACATCAAAAAGCAGATGAAGACTCACTGTTTTGATACTGCCAGGTTGAGCTTTATCTAATGAGACAAAGATGATCAGATCTGCTTCTGAAGGTGTTATTGTAAATCTTGATTAATGAGTGCTTTCCTCCTGTACTTCGAACACCACCTTCATTAGCCACGGTCATATAAACCTTACATTCCTTTTTCTCCTGCCCTTCTTCAGACAATTTAAGCAGTGTGTTTTCATTGGAGCATTTCATTCAGCTGTCTGTACTGTTTGTTTTGTAGAATATCTGAGAGAGAGCTGAGGGTTCCTTGAAAAAGGTTAACAATTAAAGTCCTTACTCACATAAGGAGCCATCAACATCTCCTAGTCCTCCAGTGTTGGGACCTTATAAAGAGCTTCATTGAGCAGGTTGAACAAACAGAGCAGATCCTCTATTTTGCTGCAAATAACATAACATTGACTTTCTTTTACAGAGCCTGGTCAGAGCTCTCCTAAACTTTGCTCTTCATCATCCGGTGTTTTTCTCCTGGGTCTCCCGGGCTTCTCAGAAGGTTGAGTGACAGGATCTGTTGCAAACCACATCTGTCAGAGCCACTTTATCAGATCCCTGGTTGGGACTTGGTTGAATATCAACACATTCAGTCCTGTGTCAGATTGACAGGGGCATTCTGGTGCTCTCCTTATTGGCAAGGTTCTCTGCTGAGTCTAATTCACGATTTCTATCCTCATTGTCCCACATGTGCCGAAGCCTTTCAGAAACTCATTTGTGTTATCCGAGGGGGTGATGGAGTCTTTCTGGATGGCTACTTTTCAATTTAATTTTACTTTTTCCAAATGAGCATACCTTTCTTCTCCAACAACAAAAAAAAAACTTTTCCATTCTTTTTTCTAAGCTTAGCTCCTTAATTCAGAACATATATAGATCAGCAGAGGAGTTGCCAGTTTAAGCTTTTCCTGCAGCTAAACTGAAGAACCTAGAAAGGAATTAACTTAGTTCAAGAAAAGCCTATCAGGAGATGCTTCGGCACAGTTAAGAAACAAGTGGACAGAGCTTTCTTTCCAGACAGAGGTTTTTTTTTTTTTTTTTACAGACAGCTTTTGAAGGGGATATTGCCACGAGCAATAAACTTGAAGATCTGTATGTTCTGCAGTTTTCTTTTCTTCTTTTGCCCTTCATCTGTCAGCTCAGGCATTCTCTGTGTGGCCATGTGTTTGATTGTGATGCCCTTAGCTTTTATCTGGCATCCTACCAATTTTTCTGTCTGTCCAGGACCAGACAGCTCTCAGGTTGTTTGACATGAGACGGGTGCATTCAACCCAACATGGCCAAGGTGTATTTTGCTGCATCCTGTGTTCTTATCAAACAAAAAAGTAACAATAGCTAAAGCCACCAGATTGTGTTTTTAACAAACAACTGCAATAATCTATATTTATTGGGAATGTTTCCCAGAATGTCACAGATGAAGTACCTTGAGACTGTTAAAATCCCTATGCAAGCAAATAGCAGATTACTACAGTTATCCTTTTCATGTCCCTGGAAGGAGATGTACCTCAGTACTGATTTTGCAGGTAGAGTACTAGAACACATACAGACAATCTGATATGACCTGTGTTGCACAGATGTGTAGCAAAGAAAGAAATAGAGCTAAGACTGACTAATTTCAATAGTAAGGCTCTTACCAGCAAGGATGGTGAGGCCCTGGTACTGCTGCCCAGATTGCTGTGGGTTCCCTGTCCCTGGAGGTGCCAAAGGCCAGGCTGAATGGGGTCCTGGGCAGCCTGAGCTGGTGGCGGGGAACCAACCCATGGCAGGGTTTGGAACTGGATGGGCTTTAAGGTCCCTTCCAACAGAAACCATTCTATGATTCTATCATTGTAAGAAATAACTTCCTAGATTTTCACTCCATGGTGCTCTACTGAAGGTTCATGCCAGCATACCTAAAATGTGAAGTGGTAGATAAGACCAAAGAGAAGAGGAGATTTATGGCAGCAAATTAAAATACTTATTATGAGTAACTTGGCTGAAGCTGGCTAAGCGGTCATGAAAACTATCTCCATGCCTGTGAAATCTTTGAGGGAGAAGGCATGATGAGTTCTGGAGGAAATATTTTGAGGCACTACAGAAATTCATTGGGATGAGATTTCCCCTTGGCACCTACTCTCAGTCAAGGAAAGAATATACATTTCTTCCAGCAAAAAAAGAAAAAAGATATAAGATGTGTAGGATTTGCTTTCCGCGATGAAAAAATGTTCAGCAAAGGCAGTATTTTTGTCTATTTCTCAGTGCCAAGCACAGTGTCAGCAAAAAAACATCTATGAATAAGAAGTGTTGGAAGGGCCAATGTCTAAGTTATGAGACATTGGGTCGGAGTCAGTATTAAAGACAAATCCTTAATAAGAATCTGTGAAGTGGCTTTTGGGGATTTACTTTTCTGGCTTCTGTTCTAAAGCTCTTAGGTCTGCTCAGATTTTGTAGAAAAGTAAAGCAGCCCATCGAACTTTCCTTATATCTTCCCAATGGGAATGCAAAGGTATCAGTGCAGCCCTATCTACTTTGCTTCTGTGTCTTACCAGAAAGGCTTAACTTTTCTAAGGCGTAAAGAAGGACTTGAATCCTGGACTTTAGAAAGCAATGGTATAAAATTGTACGATATGTCACCAGAAATAGCAACTTGACAATATCTTGGGGTTTCTGAAAAGTTTTTTATGGACAAATTAAAATAAAATAAATAGGGAAGGTCTGATTTAAAAGTAGAAAACAGACAGAGTACTGTTCACTGTAAAACAAGAATCCGTATAGTCTCATATGAAAGTATTGAAGGAAACAAGCAAACAAAAATGAGACAAACAAAAACCAGAGGCAGTAGATAGAAACTTTCATTATTTCAATGGGAAGCCAAGGCTCCAGCTATGAGAAATTTAATTTAGCTCAACTGTAGAAAGCACTCTGAACTGGCAGGCTTAAACTGATGGAATGAATTTTTTTCTATTAGCATGAGAGATAATTTTATGTAAATATATCGGGAGACCTAGCAGAGTTGAGCGTCTTAGCAGTACCACTTAACTTGTTTGTAGCATAATTGCATTTAGACCAAGGTCTTCTGAAGGAAATGGCTGACTAAATTAGCATTAACCAGGTTCCTGGGGGGCTTGGCATGTTGTGGGTAGTCGATCTTGCCTCCAGAAAGGACACGTTGACACTAGAGAAGCCAGCTGCTTCCCACGCATTGTGTTCACTGCTTTTCCCAAGCGGGGCAAATTTTATCACCTAGGGAAAGAGGAGAGTTGAGAATCTAATCATGCTTTGGTTTTCCTCCAGTTCCCATCCCTCCTGCCTTTAAGTGAATTCAGATTTGTGCTTATTGCTCCAGCTTCTTTTTATCACTGTGGTTTGGGAAGGACATCCCCTCTGTGGGAACATCTTCCCCTATAGCACGTAAGTAAAACTGTTGTTGTAGTCCTCTAGAGGACTGGTGGATGCAGCTGCTTCTCTGAGAAAAGATGTTAGCCTCATCTGACGTAGTGAGCACACAGATGTGCTGCGAAGCATTGGCTGGAATGGGGGAGTTCAAGTTCTCTTGCTGGAAGGTGGGAGTTCAAGTTCATTTGTTGGAGCTGCAAAGTTCTGTGCTTGTCCACACTGTGCTGATTGCTGTTACTGAAGAAACAGTTGTCTGTGTTATGTAATAGACCAGATGCTTGCTGATATAAAGCACATCCCCCCATTAACAGAAACTAAGGATCTAGGCTGATGTGTTTGCAGTATTACTTAGATGTTTGAACTGCTTGAACATGTTTTATGTATGACAGCAGGAGAGACACGTGCAACATTTTGTATGTTTTCCTTTCTGTGCTTTTAACTCTTGGATGGCAGGAACAACAAATGAAAGTGTTCTTTCCGGGTATGCAAAAAAGTTTTCTGATCTTGTTTCTGAAGTATTTTGAAACATTAAGAGTGCCATTTTTGACTTGAATATGCAATCAGTAAATCAGAACACAGAGACCCAACCAAGAAGAAAGTTTTGGTTTTCAAGCAGATCTGTACGGATTCTTTATCTTTCATAAAATATCACAGAATCATGGAAACATCTCAGTTGGAAAATACCCATGAGTTCATTAACTCCAGTCATCACCCAACACTACAATTCCACCACTAAACCACGGCCTTAAGCACCACGTCCACACACCCCCTTAAGTGCCTCCAGGGATGATGGCACTGCCTCCTCCCTGGACAAGAAGCTGAGAGTTGATAATAGTTCCAAAGAGTATGGAAGGAGATGGGACAGGATGGTGGGCATCATGAAAAAACCTGGGAAGAGAAAGCCTGCCTTCTGCTGTTAGCTCAGGTGTGAGGTTACTCACATGTGCAGAATCGCACTATGGTTGCTGACCTGTAGGCTTCAGCAGGATTATTCTAAGCATCAATGTTACCCCAGGTATATTCTGTGGTATTGTGATCCTTTAAGTTATATTTTGTCTGTCTGGTAGGGAGTGACAGGTGTTTTGCTTTGCCGTGCTTGAATATTACTTCAGTTTTTTTGTATATGTGAAGTTGTGTTAGAGCCTTCAATGAGGAAGGCAATAGAAATACGAAGAATATTATTAACTACAAGCTGGGTCCAAGTCTTTTCCTTCATGGCTCCTAGTGATGATTTATCAGAGAAAACTTGGTGACAGAAAAATCACTTCTATTATCTCATTTTCCTGTGTTCTACTCCAAAATCGTCTGAGAACCAAGTCACATTTCAGATTGCTGGCACATTTGAGCTCTCCATTTACATCAGCAGGAGTTTTAAGACTCCCTGAAAAATAGTCTGTTTGCTGTGCTGTGGAAAATACAATTAACACAGCCTTTACTTAATAGAAATTATATGTTATCTCCTTGCATTATACAGTATCAGATTTTTAGATGGACTCCAAGGAAATATCTTAATCTTTCAACTTTACAAAACACTGCAGGTATCATCCTTTGCCTGAATGAAGAAGTAAACTGGCATTTCTTAGCTCAAGTGAGTAGATAGCAAGTGCAACTGGAATGATTTACTCTCTCTGAAATCTGGTCCTGCGCCTGCAGAAACATTACCTTTCAATCCCAGCTCTCCACCAGGACAGCAGTTAGGAAAATCACTCACCGGTTCATGTTAGCACACTGACACCACTATTTGCTATTGTTGCTCAGAAAAAAATTGTTGCCCTCAGCCAAAAATTGGGCTCAGACACTCTCATAGACATGTGATGCTTTGTCTTGGCAGGAAGCTCTTCAGGTTGCAGCACGATAATGACTTAGAGGTCTGGAAGTAGACTTTGGAATGAGAACATAGAAAAATCTGTCTTCAGCTTTGCTGCAGATTTTCTGACTGACCTTGGACAGTTGAAATGCACTCTGCTTTATTTCTTCTCTTTGTAAAATATCTGTCGTGCAGGATTAATCAATATTTGTAAAGATCCTCACAATCTTTAGATAAAAGAGCATAGAGTAATTGGAACAGATGTAGCCTATAAAACATTGCAAGCTACCAAGCTTGGAAAGAAAAAGGATGGGAAGGAAAATCCTGTCTTGTTAGAGTTCTCAGTTCCTCAAGCATTGTTGTAAGGAACCTATGTGAACCTAGAAAATGATCTGTCATGTTTTTCACAACTGGTAACTTAAGGGTCTTTGTGGAATCTGGAAGAAACAAGCCATCAAGCCCATTGCGCTTCTTATTTCTGAAAGCTTTTGTGCCATAAATGTGACTGTTCACGACTTGCTGTGTTTCTGTTTGCCATGATTGCAACATGTTTTGCCCTCAGTTAGGGCAGTATTGTCAAGACACTGAAGCTTGGTTAGAGCAAATTCCTGTGTAATGTTGTGAACCCCACAGAAGCTCATAGTTATATGCTGCAGCCGTTGTATTTTTCACGAGAAGGTTAAAAGTGAACCTCAATTCTGATATCAAATATCCTTATACAACTCCTGAGAAAAATTTTCTGGAGCTTCAGGGCAGACTGCATGGCCCTATGCTTCCCAGCCTCAGTAAGTGTATGTGCTGTCTAATTTACAGGAATTCCTAGCCACAGAAGTAGAGAAAAATCCCCCATCTGTCAAAAGAATGACTATTTCTTATCATTTCTCTCCTTCCTCCAGGCACGCGTGCGTGATTCGAGGCCAGGTGATGACAGTGGATGGAACCCCCCTGGTTGGAGTCAACATCAGTTTTGTCAACAATCCTCTTTTTGGATACACGATCAGCAGACAAGACGGCAGGTATGATATCTTTATAGGATTTGCAGTGTTCAAGCTTTGATTAAGCATTTAGTACTATCAACACTAAAGAAAAACTTTGAAGGGCTCACTTAATGTTGATGCATTTTGAAGATGTTGATGCACTCTTGTTGTTGCTGGTTGTTCATTCTTATTTCTTATTATTAATTTTGTAATATAGATTAGAATCATTAGTCAACAATTAGGAAATGCACTGCATATGCATGTAAAGAAAAGATGTCTCCTGCAGTTCTATTCTTACTAATTCATGTTAAAATAATTAGGAAGAAGTCATTAAGATTACAGTTGTGTTACAGGCAAGTGCTTAATATTTGAGCAATCACACTCAACCAAAACAAAACCGTTGCAAATTGGGAAAGTCTTTCATCTTATCTTTTGTCTGTCAGTGCTAATTGGCTCCCTTCCTTTTAAGAATAAAAATGAAACAGAAGGGGTTCCAGCTGCACATGCTCCATGTATTGACTGCTAACCACTAGCACTTGGGAGAGGATTTATAGATTTTAGCACCCTCCAATACACCACTTTC
This sequence comes from Bambusicola thoracicus, assembly GCA_002909625.1. Classification (NCBI taxonomy): domain Eukaryota; kingdom Metazoa; phylum Chordata; class Aves; order Galliformes; family Phasianidae; genus Bambusicola; species Bambusicola thoracicus. Next base: position 8,895 of record PPHD01019846.1, read on the forward strand.
ATTAAAGGTTTGACTTGGCGAGAGAAGCTGATAGAATTCTGATGGAAGATAAGAACATGTGCTAGCAACATGTGCTGAATGCTGCCTTGTTCGTGGTTGGGGTTTTGCACCTACTCCGAAAGTAATGGTGACTAAGTTGTCTATTGTTGCTCCACCTTTTGGATGATGTAACAGTAATGTCTTAAAGGTAAAGAGTGAAAAAACAGTGCTCTCCATCAGAAAACACCTTTGGAACTGGTGCCTGTGTATTGCATGTAGCTTAGGCATCACTGCAAAAGGGAAAAAATCTTGCACATTCATGCGAAGAATATCTCTGTCAAACTCACTAAACCTACTTTGCATGAGAGTGAGATTGAAACTGCACTCTCAGCATCAAACTGCCCCAAACAAACCTGCACAAAATCTGCATGTATTAGAACACATACATATGCCTGCAAAGTTTGTGGGCGGTAATACCTTCCAGAACCTTTTTCCGTCTACTTGTTTCCTTGCGCTAGATAACAAACAATTACTATCTGCAATATTTCCCTGAGATTGCAAGGACTTTGAGGAAGGGACTGTCTCTTTGCTTTGAGAAGGGACCTTGCTTTTGAGCACATCTCTAGCCAGCAAACATAACAGGGCAAGAGCACAGAGGTGAGAAGTGCTATCCCAGCACCTTTGCAGTAGTTGTGTTACTATTTCTTTCCTGTAGCAATAATTCTGTTATTGCTGTAGGGTTAGACCAGAGCTTGCACACCATGTCCTTCCCAACCTCTGGCAAGGGACCCAGGCAGAAAGCAACGCAGCCATGGCATCAGTATGCTCCACCAACCTTCAATGAGCTGCTGCTTCCTCGGGGCCTGCTGCCAACCTCCCTGAGCTCAATTGGTTTCAAGGAGCTCATTGCTGCAGTTTGCTGACTCAGGCCCTGCCAGACCCTCAGTTCCAAATGATAAAAATGACAGAAATCAGCTGTCACAGACCAGGGAGTCTGAGGTCAGGTGGGACTCATCGTGACACCAGGATTTCTGTCTGTGGATGCGAGAGTGCAGCCTAGCTGAGGCGGCGTGACGTCAGCTCTACCCAACTCATTTCCTTCACCTTCCCCTCAGATCAATCTGCTTCTGCAGAAACCCTGTGCATACAATGAACGTTCCACAAACTGTCCAGCTGCAAAACTGCGTCTCTTGGATCAAAAAAAAAGTACCTTCCAATATTGTCTTGCAGATATTTTCTCAAATGGAAAGGCACAGCAGTGCATCTGCGTACTCTGGAGGTAGTAAATAGGCAAACAGACTGTTCAGCCTGGAGAGGAGACTTACTGGGGTTATTATCAGTGTGTTATAAATATCTAAAGAGTGGGAGTCAGGTGTATGGAGCCAGGCTCTTTACAGCAATGCCCAGCAGCAAAGCAAGGGGCACTGAGCACAGTCTGAAACACAGCACATTCTGTACGAACATGAGGAAAAACTTCTTTCCTTTGGGAGTAACAGAGGCTGGAACAGGCTGCACTGAGAGGTTGTGAGTCTCCTTCTCTGAAGATACTCAGAATCTGCCTGGATGCTTTCCTGTGTAACCTGCTCCAGGGAACCAGCTTTAGGAGGGGTTGGACTAGGTGATCTCCAGAGGTCCCTTCCAACACCTACGATTCTGTGTTGCTGTGATTCTGAATCCAACGGCTTCCTCTGTAGCAAGGTCTTCTAAAAATTACCTTAAAATCTTCAAGAGCATTCAGACTAAAATTATCAGGGCAGCACATAGTGTTAGACATCCTTTATTTCTACTCTTAGTCTTGTTCCCAGTTTAGCAGGTAGCATGAGATGTGTCTCTGAGCCTTGCTGGGCCAGCCAACCAGCCTGTAAAAGGGAGATAACATTTACTTGCCTTCCTTACTGGTTGCAACATCATTTATTAAATACTATTTGTAAAGCACTTTCAATATCAAATAGAGAATTATTGCTATTACTGTTTCTATTATGTATTTTGATGGCTTTCAGAATTCTTTCTAAATAGAGCTCTCTTCTCATCAGCTTTTCCACAGTGCAGTTTTCACGTGATTGAGCCACTGTGTTTTAAGAAGTTGATGTTTTTTAAGCAAAATGTATTTTCTCCTGAACTACAGTAACAGGCTGCATGCACTGCCAGTCCATGACACTGCACACTCATATAGGACCATCCAACCCATCTGTGTTGTCATTCTGGTTTGGAGAAAATGGGAGCATCCATGCACGCAGTTACAGTGTTCTAGACATTATGAGATAGCTGCTTAAAACTCACTGGCTTTAGTATTTGTCATATTACAGTGAACTGAATTTTTAACCCGGGTGAGTGGTTCATAGTCTTGGAATCATTAAGGTTGGAAAGGACCACTGAGATAATCAAGCCCAACCCCAACCCATCCCACTGACCGTGTCCCTCAGTGCCACACCTCCGCACTTCTTGAACACCTCCAGGGACAGTGACTCCATCACCTTCCTGGGCAGTCTGTGGCAATGCATTGCCACTCCTTCAGAGAACATTTTTCCTAATATCCAAGCTGAACCTCCTGTGGCACAACTTGAGGTCATTCCCTCTTGGTTTACATCTCTGTCACTGAGTCCTGAAACTGTTAGCTCTGAGTGACATGAGCTGTAACCACGTGGTTATTACGATACAGTCTCTAACAGTGAAACCCTGATCCTACTTCAGTCACATTTCTTAGTCTGTTCATGTAGTCATTGCTGCTCCTACTAGCTCAGCTCCTTGATAACTTAATGGCTTGCATGTGTTTTTAGACTAATTATTGTGACACTGACGTTTTTCAGATAACAAGGCATGAAGATAAAATGCCATCTCCAAGCCACTCTATTGTATTCATGATTTCTCCGTAATGCAGATGTGACTGTGGGAGCAAAGTATCAGCACTGGATTATAAGACATACTTTCAAATAGAACCTTAAATTTGATTAAATCTGTTGCTTGTAAAGTCTATGAGTTATCACGTGGTTGTTGGCATGGTGTTAATAAAATGACAGGAAGGATTTCAGCATGGCTTTGCCACTGTCACATTCAGCAGCTCTCAATGGCTCTCATGTAATGTTCAAGCACATGGGCCTTTCAGAGCAGAGATGAGAAAGGGTTACACTTCTCTGTGCTTTTTGGTTGGGATTTTTTTGAGCCTGCTTTGTGGGTAAATAGAGAATTTCAGCCTTTGGCCGTCCTCTCCGGAGCCTTTTATGGAAAATGGAACAATATGACTGTACAATAAGTACGATTTTTTTAGAGTGATAAAAAAGACATCATAGATCAGGAACAAAACCAGAATCAAAAGTATCTCCTTCCTCCAATCCCAAGACAGCTTTATTTCCTGTTCAATTTAATTTCGCTATGGGGAAGCTGGCATGAGGGTGTTTTCAGTTTAGGTTTTTCTGTTTGGTTTTAGCTGTAGATCTAGTTCAGTTCATCAGGGGAGCTTCAGAGCTGCACCCTGTGACTCTGGGAAGAACAGCTCGTGAGCAGCAGTCCTGTGTTCTCTGCATCTCTGTGTTTTCACAGCTGCTAGAGCTAACGTGGAGGCAGCACTTCACCTTCTGCATGCTGTTTCATGGATGCAGGGAGGCAAGGCTGTTTCCCCAAACAGGTTACCATCCTTCTCCAAGGCTTGGTTGAAGCCAAGAATCACTCACAAAGAAGCAAAATGGAGGTGTTTCCAAATAAAAACACTTTCCCACTTGCCTCAAAATGTAGGCATCATTTGTAATGTTTGTTTCTTCCCCCCCATTGCCCCTTTTAGTGCCCAGCAAGAGTTTCACCCTCGTAGCTGAAGGGTTTGCCAGATGCTAACTGGCTGTTAAAAATGCTCTCATCACAGCAGAAGTGCTGTGCAGCTTTTCTGGCAAGGAGCTGCATGTTGCTTGTTAGGCTCTACAACGCACCCTTTGTTGCTACTCTGGGGTTTTTGCAGCAGGCCCAAAAGTCTCATGATTGATTAAAAATGATAATTTTAGGGACTTTTTTCACCTACTTTCTCACCTTGTAATTGCGAGGTGCTGGCTTTGGGCTGTCAGAGTGCTTATGGATCTGGTCCTCATGCACAGAAAAGTGCTTCAGCACACAGCTCTGAAGCACTTGAGCAGCTCCACTGAAGCCAGGGAGCTCTCCCCAAGCTTGTAGTTCTGTGCGAGACCATCAGACACCAGCACTGAGCACCTCAAGTGAGAAGAAGGGAAAACTAGAAAACCTTCTGTGCCTGAATACATAACTGAGAACAAACAAACAAAAGAAAAAAAAAAGAAAGAAAAAAAGAAGCAAAACCAGAAGGTCTTCAAATCATGCTGATATCATTTCCTTTCTCAGTCGCACCCCTTGTTTGAGTATATACATAATAGATATATCCTGCGGTGCTCCATTAAATCGCCCTCTGACAAGGCATGAATTTTAAATATAGCACAAAGGAAACAGAAAACAAAAATTCCATCCCACCATCTTTACATCAAGAGGAAGAATATTTCCCTTATTGAGATAACATCCTTTCAGACAGCTCTGGCAAGCTGTCTGCTCACCCAACGTAATGTTCTCCAACACTAACTCAGACAGAAAAGCCACTTAGCTGAGGGTAGCATAGGATGAAGTTGTAGACTGTAATTGGACCACAGGCAGTGGCTAATCTACTCTGCCCTAAACGATTAAGAGTCAAAAAGGTTATGTGTATGAGTGCTGAGTACTGGGCACAGGGACAGCCTTCTGGTCTCCATTTCTTTCTTTTGCCTAGTACAGTGCAGTCCATGACTGGGCTCCACATGTTCCCTGAGTTGCATTAGGTATTAGTCAGGTTGGCAGTGTATGCCAAGACAATTTATATGCTGGCATGTCAGAGAAGCTACTTTCCAAATAGTTTATTTCATCATGCAAATGGATCCAATCTGTGACCATGGCTGACAAATATGCCAAGAAAAGGGAAAATGAGTATATGCGGTCAAATAATATTAGAAAACCAATAACAAAGATAAACATTTGTCTGAAAAAAAAAGGGATAGGAAAGTTTTTATTCACAAG
>PPHD01019847.1:0-13910 GCA_002909625.1 Bambusicola thoracicus
AGGTGTTAACTAATCTGGAAAACCTCCCTCCGTGACATTTTTCCAGTCTCACTAGATTAAAAAAAGCATTGGAAAGACTTTATACAGATATATTAACCATGCTGTAGTTTATTTTATATATTTATTTATTTTCTTCCTGTCACAGTTTTCAGGGTAAGCTGATTGCAGCTTGTCCCATGGTTGGTGAAAAAGAAAACTGCTGTCACTCACCTATACAGTTTTGTGCTGTTGACAGCTGCTTCTTAGTAACTGCTGTCCCCCTGTATTTTTGTACTGATGGTCTCTAGTCAGCTGTTTACCATATATCTGCATGGATTGTTTATTCAGTTCTTCAAGGTATATAGGTTGATCTGAAGGTAATGCCTCCTATTTATTTCCGTGGGAACTACAAAAGATTCAAAGAACACAATAATGAAGTCAATGCACTATAATGCACAATATTAGATCAAATTTGCAGCTACAAAAAACTGTTATTCAACAGTGTCATCACCTTTAGCTGTGCATTTTTGCCAAAGGTGAGCAAGAGCCTGCATGCAGCGCTCATAAAAACCTGTGTCAGTGAAGGCGACCAACTGTCAATGTCTCCACTGCTGAAATGCACCACCTCACTGTGCTCACATCCGCTGGTTGGTCTCCATATGGATGCCATTATTTCCATGCAGAGGAATTCAGTGGCACAACTTTGCTTCATCCGTATTTCCGTCAGGTGCCATTCTGTTAGACTGCCTCTCTGCTGTCATCTCTCACATGACAACAAAACAATGGAATACTGATGGGGAAGGTTCAACCTCTACTGCTGTACCATCAACATCTACCTCGAATGTCATGGACCAGTGTAATAAAATAAGAGGCCTTGTTTTTTGGAGCCTCCATAGTTCTGATTTTTAAAGCTAGCTTTAAAATTGTGTAACATTTTTGCCAGCTTACTAATATCTGCATGTGTTATACACGTACAATCTAATCTATCATTCAGAACCTTTATGAAAATAGCAAATTTTGCTGGACTTGAGACAGACAAATCCTTGCAAATCTCCTTGATACCTTTTCTCAGCTTGAAAGAGAACAACTGGTAACTATTCTTTAAATTGTGCACACAACTTACAGTAATGTAATCCCAACTATATTTCACTCTTCTGCTCCTTAGAATGTCATGTGTGACAGCATCAGGAGCTTTAGAGGTAATGTAGCCTGACTTCACTACTGCCTGTCCCTTATCCACCAGGCCAGTTGGAAGGAAATTAGATTGGTCTGACTGATGTTTTCTTGGAAAATCCATGCTGTCTCTTCCTTATCACATTATTATCCTTAAGGTCTTTAAAAATTGATTGTTTAATAATTTGTTTCTGTATCTTTCCAGCTATTGAAAATTGACTGCTTTTTGCTCCTTTCTTATTGCTTTTCTCAGCTGTAAGGATAGGTTCTGTGTCTGCCCTCCTGTCTCACATTTCATCGCTCTTCATAAATTCTCAAGTAATTTCAGTTAATACACTAAATGCTATTAAGCAACCATCACCACGCTTGTCCAACTTGAGAACTGCCAGTGTACCAACATTTTTTAAACTTTCTTCTTTTAAAAAACAAACAAAATCCCATTGCTTTATGGTCCTTTAGAAATGTTATGTTCAAGATGCTTTATTTGGATGCGCTGGAAAATGTGAGTGAGATAAAAAATAAAACCGACGTTAAATCGGTCTTTCTAACAAGTGTAAGTTCTGTTAAACTAGAGCTCCTTTTTCATTTACAAACTGAATTAAGGCATTTTTGTATTGAGATGTGCTTGAAATAAGATCCCTTTAAAACCTCTAGGATGGCTGGCATCAATGCTAGAGCACTGTACTTGAAGTAAGCGATGACTGCTGTTCGGAGATGCCAGTTTCCCTCTAAACTCTAATTGCAATGAGTACACAGTTTACATAGGCAACTAAATGATAAAGGTTAGACTGGAGGAGTGAAGTAGGCACAGTGAATGAAGCCACTGTTTTGGGTATTAAGAGAGTCCAGTTGTTGGAATCTTGGCTGAGCTATGCCCCTTTCGCCCAGGACCAGAAAAAAATCTGGTTTTCTTTCTCTGTTCTGTATACAACCAGTGAGATTGGGGCCTATATCTTCTTGTTTTTAAGAATCCTTCTGTTGATTAACTTATGTAAATACAACACTTTGTCATAACTTCGTAAACTAAATAAGCACTTTAGTTATGTAAATTACAAGAGATGCTCCAAAAGGAGTGAGACTCTTCAGCGGTTTGTGGCAGCAGGACAAGGGGAAATGGCCACAAACTGAAGTGTAGGAAGTTCTGCATAAATGTGTGTAAGAACTTCTTCACAGTGAGGGTGCCAGAGCACAGGAACAGGCTGCCCCGAGGGGTTGTGGAATCTCCTTCTCTGGAGATACTCAAGACCTGCCTGGACTCATACCTGTGCAACCTGGTCTTAGTGAACCTGCTTTGGCGGAGAGGTTAAACTCGATGATCTCTAAAGGTCCCTTCCAGCCCCTACAATTCCGTGCTTCTGTGAAAAGTAATGCTGCTTATTTTACTGTGTTGGCCCATGACATCAGAGGCGGATGTTGGTGGTATGGCAGGAGGGGCTGAACCTTCCCACCAGAACTCCATTACATGTTGTTGCTGTGTGACATATGGCAGCAAAGGGGATCTGACAGAATGATGTCTGGCATGGAAGTGCATATTAAACAAAGGTGTTTCACTGTATTCCTTCATGTGGAAAAATGCTTACTGAATGTTTATGGAGACCAACCAGTGGATGTGTGCACAGTGAGGTGTTGGGTGGTACATTTCATCAGTGGTGATAGGGACAGTGGGTCAGCTCCTCTGTCATGGAAGAAGTGGCATTGTCAACATTTATTGTAGCACAAAAAGATTAGTGGTCAGTGAAACCTCTTTGTAACTCTTTTTAAAGGTATGTGTGCTGCCTTTCCTAGGCTTTCTGTCCTTGCAGTGAAGTTCTGGGCTGAAAAGGAATGGTGCTCCATTTGAAACAACTATTTACAGAGTATAAGTACGTTATAACAGCATTGATAGTTCCATTATCACAGCTTGACTCTATCAGGCTCAGTAAGGTTGCTAAGTAATCAGTCAATTGCTGATCTTTGTTAAGGAGCAGAGTTCTGAAAATAAGAGGAATGCTGTATGGAAAAGTATTGCTTTTTGTGTTTATTTCCATGGATGGAACTTACATATTTTAGTAAAATATTGACATTTTATTCAGAGACAGAATTGTACAGCAAATCCACCCTTATAATACTGATGTTTTAGTATGAAGCCCTGCTATACCAAATAGCACTAATATACAAGGTCACTTTGACATGCGAAAGAAAAATGGATAGGAAGAAAATAGAGATGCAAATCTGATGGGCATAAGAAAGTGATAGGTATCACATTTGAAGCAGGTCATCTGGAGGAATAAACTGCTAGTTTCAAAACTGATACCTTCACAGATATAATGGTGGCTCAGAAAATAGCTGCCATATCAGACAAGAGTCAGATTGCCTATTATGGCAACAGCCAGATCACCTTTACAATTGCCTGTTGCAAAGTGGCGTTAAAAAGACTAGCTGGATCATTGGGCAATCTGAACACTGATGCCAGCATGTGAAAAATATAGTCTAGAGCTGTCCGAATTCCCTTACTACTACGTTCAGGCACTTTTTCTGGCATTAATGTTTCCTGATATTTGCTGTTTGGAAACGTGCATTTCGGATCTGTCTGGTAATTCTTATTTGGAGAAGTTTTTAATAGAAATTCTAACTTGATCATTTAAAGCAGCAGAAGTACATGGCAAATCTATTAAGCCTACTATTGCTACCTTAATTATAGCTTAAATATCTGCAGAATTACAGTGTAGACTAAAAAACCTCGCCAAGTATCAGAAAAAAAGGATTAGGGAATGAAATAATTGACAAAGAAAAATCTTTGAGGGATATTAATTAGAATATTGGATATTCTGACTGGGAGAACATCTTTAAAATGATGTTAATTTATCATTTGGTTAGATTGAGTCTCCTGGGAGAACTGAAGATATGCTAGCTAGCAGACAGTGCTTATGGAATAAAAGACAAAGGGATGAAGATTTGTGGGCTTGCTCTGCTCTGGAGCCTGTTCATTCCCATGTCTGTTCAGGCTATAGTAACACCTGTTCATAATTAGAAGATATTTGCATTGAGTATAAACCAGGAGGTATTGATCGTGCTAGTTTCTCCTTACAGTGGATAAGCTTCCGTAGCAACTCTTGCAGACAATTTATCAGAGGAGCTAAGTTTGACTCTTTCTCATTGACTTTTTCAGGAGTGACAGGAGAGACACATCCTCTAATAGAGAAATCACTGAGGCGCTTTCATTCTCCATGAGAGCAGCGTTTGGCATCATTTGGGTCCAAGTGAAAATGAAGTCATATTCTTTGCCATTTCAGAAAGGATGGTTATTCCTTGAATGGGTTACAGGAGTAGGTTCTCTGGGGATGGATTGGTTTTTCTACGTTTCTGTAACATTTAGGTGTGAGCTCTTGGATAGAACTGTTCAAATCCAACTCTGATTTTGGACCCAGAACTGTAATATTGCAACAACAGACAGTAAGAACACAATTTTGAGAATTCTTGATGCATCTTCATAAAGACATGAATGAGCAACTTTATCTTTCCTTTTCTGACTACCCATAGCCTCTTATAATCCTGTTTGTGTATCCTGTAAGGAAAATGACAGGAAGGATGGCTGTGGCATGCTGAGAAGTTGAAGGTACTGTATAGCACAATGTACACATTGTATGCGGAGAAGTTCCTAGAGAATCCCAGCTACATCTGAGTCTTGAGCAGCTTCCTGTCCTCCAAGTGTGGACTTATGTAGAAGTGCATATGTAGCAAATGTGAGTTCTGGAGTGAATACGACAGCATGTATATGAGATTGTGTGGAAAATACTGTAGAAGCCATTTGTATGATTCCTCCAATTATCCCTGCAAGGATCTTTAGACACAGTTTAGTTGTAAGCTAAAAGCAAAACATACCCAAAATTTCCTACTTACTTTTGTCCTTTTTGTTTTAAAAACAAACAAACAAACATGGGTTTGCTATACCAATCATGGTAGCTTTTGTTTACATATAGGGTCTAAGTCGATTACTTATATCTACTTGTATATTGTCTGTACAGCAGTGTTCAGTCCTTGAAAAATGAAAGAAAAAGTGAAATTAGAAATCACAGCTGGAATCTGTACAGGTGAATGTTGCAATATGGTACAGTTTTCAGGGAAAGTGAGTATGAAGAGTTGGACAGATATACATATCGAATGACATTTTTATTTTTACTACATAAAATCTGGCAGAGATTTGGAAGTGTATTTCGTGTATAAAAACAGTTAAATATCATGCAGTTCACATCATTTGGCTGTTGTATACTAAGTGCTTGTAAACTAAGAAAGAGTTCACATCATTTGCACCCTCTGTATTTTATTTCTGTGTCTGGTTACAATCAAGTTATGCATGTGTGAAAATATGGTTTGAGGGGAATGCTGTCACTTTTAAATAGATTAATAAATAATAATGCAGTGATATTTTATGAATAATCATCCCCAGTAAATTTTTGGTACAGTAGAGGGAAAATGTGTAATCAAGTGCATTACTTTTTCACAAGAGAATTAGCAGTTCCACTAAAAATGGCTTAAAGATTTGTTGTTCTAAGACGTTCTGTAGCAGATGCTTTAAGTTAGAATGGTTTACAGCCATATGGTAAAGAAGTGAACAAAATGTACTGCAGCTTTCTTTTCATCTTCAGCAGCTGTCTTGTGGTGTTTTAATATCAAATATATCTCAAACCTAGGAGTATTTTCCTTCATTATTGCTTATTGTAAAAATAGCCTTTAAATGTCAATCCTCACCCTTTTGAACTCAGATACTCTGAATGTAAATATGTACATATTTCCTTGTAGAGTGACATTTTGAACTCTCTCTGTCCTTGTTCTCACAAATGTTTATTTCATCACGATATGAGAATTTTCTGCTAGAGAACATAAGGATAAATAAAAATAAAAATTTGGTTTACTCTTTCTACTTCCATGGCAGTAGCAGCAAAATAAGAAAACTGACATTTGCATTTCTCATTTGCTGCATTATAAAGATTTGATTCATCCCAAAGGCATCTGCCCTTTTGGTTGAACTGAAGATATTTCAAGAAACTTCCATAAAAACTCTTGCAATGAGGCGTAGAGGTTTCAATGCCTTGTCTGCATGACAAGGAATTTTAGAATTTACTGTCAATTTTCCAATCTAAGTGAAAATACAATTATATGCAATAACACATAACATATAAAAATATGCTGTTTATTACAAAGTCAAATACTAAAAAATACAAAATTATTGATTCACTTTCATCTACGGCACAAATGTTGCGGCTTCATTGCCAGTACTGGATGTGTTTTGTTCAATTTTGTGAGAAGTAGAAACCTGGGCAAATGGGGAATAATGAGAAAGCTGGAGAACATAGAGCAGGGAAATGTTATTTTCCTCTCTCATGATATAAAAGCAAAGGAATATCAGAAGGCAGGAAGTCTGAAATGAAGATAGGTAGTTCTTTCATGAATGTGTTTTAGTTCTCGAATCTTTTGATTTTCAGTTTCTTATGAAAGAGTTTAACACATTGTCACACTTGATTTGTTTTAGTCTATCCAAAATGGATAAAGTTGCCACTAATTACCACAACATACACTTACAGCAGTTACATGTGCTATGATCTTTATTCCACCTTATAAGATATACTGGGATAAGACCTGAGATGGCAGTGATTCATCAACTGTATTCTGATGCTCTTTGAAGACTGCCTTTAAAAATCTTATGGTCTTCCCTAGTAGAGACAGGGAGCAGATTTCGTCCACATGACCATTCTTCATCTGTGGGTGGATGGGCAACTGCAAAGCTGTCATAGTATTATTTGTGTTCTTTGTCTAATATGTACTGAGTTTACCCTGAATTAACAGTACAGCAATCTTCAGAGTATATCTTGTACTACTGTAACTACCCACAGCATAAGATGATGAGAGTGTTACTGCAAATCCATCTAGTAGAAACTAGTTTTTGCTAGTTATGTCAATAAAATTGCTACCACAAAAGGCTCTCTCTTACAGTGCATATTGACTTAGAGAATTTGCTTAAGATTGTCAGCTACACGTGGTTTATTGTTGATTATGACTACCTATTCAGAGGCAGTTCTACTTCTGTGAACCATTAAGATTCCTATATAAACATGTAAAAATATAAGGAACTGGTTTTCAGTGTTGTTTTTTGTTTTGTTATTGTTTTTTCTTTTTTTGTAATCTTACATATACTCAAAAAACTAAATACATACATCAAAATACATTGGTTTTAGAGTGTATGTGTCATCGTGTGTAGATGCTATTGTTTGTTTTTTCAATCTAATAATTTAACTCACAGGAGGACACAGGTAGAGTCTTAAATTCAGTGGGGGTTCCAGTTCTTAAAAAGATTTCCTTATCACTACTGTGGCAAAAGTGTCCTATTTCTGTTTTTTTAATTTGTCCATAATAAGAATAGAAACTATTCCTGTATGTATGTAACCTTTTAGTTGATTGTTACCACGAAAGTGTTTTGTAAAAACAGAGATAAAACACACGTAAAAAGAGATAAAAGATGCGGCCAGAGACTTTTAGCTCGAAGGCATTTTTAACACTGCATGGGTTCATTTCCTTTACTGTTGCTGTCTTGCAGGTATTCAGCATTTATAGACATCATACCCTTGTAATTGAACTTGCATGAATCATTTATTTACTAGGCTGCACTTACGGGTAATATATGTCAAGGGAATTCATTCTTTATTACAGCTGATGTAGCCATTATGATGTCATAATATACAAAGAGACAGAGCTAGAGCTTTAGCAGAACTTGTCTCTTAAATCTATGAGCCTCAGTGCTGTCTTGTTTCTGTTGTGGAAGCAGAAGTGTCAGGCTTTGGTATAATGTTCTCTCAACCTTAACTTCCTGGTCAAGGTAAAGAAGTGTTTAATCCTAAATATGGCAGTGATAATATCCACGTTTGATTCTGTATTTAAAAAAAAAAAAGTGAAAATTTGCAATGCAAGACTAACGTGCTATTTTCCTGAGTTCAAAGGCATACATCTTTTAAGGTTCCATTCTAAGAATAGGATCTGAGAGTAACTGACCTGAACTTCCTGATCTCAAATCTAATGGTTTGTTTTCATTGATAGTATCACAAAATACCTCATTTCTATGTTTGTTTCCAAACTTATTTCTCTGCCAGCTTCTGGATAGAGTAAGCAAACTGATAAAGACTGCCTGCTGAAGGGCTCCCCCTCTCTCATACGTCTAAGAGATTTCTAATTCTTGAAGTCTTCATGTCTTTTAATGTCCAGTGCCTGAGTGAAACTTGTCGCTTATTCATTAGCTTTCTGTGGTCACTTAGAACTAGTAGCACATGCTGGCTTACCAAATCACAAAAACATAATTAATGGGCAAGATACAGGAAATTTCACCTGAAACAGAAACTACCGTCTGTTTACTATGGAAATGCTCTGAAATGAGTGAGCTATAACTATTGAATAGCTTGTAATATCAACGATACCAGAATCATTTATATCAGGCTTATAGTATGAGAAGTATGTACTGCAGATCTCCAGGCCCTTTGACAGGATGGATGGAAGGGAGAGATGAGTGAGTTCCTCTGCACCATGATGTGAGTGGAAGTTTATTTACTGCAGGCAAAAAGCAGTTTGTTGGTCAAGTTTAATGACATGGAAAAAGTTCAATAAATAATGTCTGTGTTTTCATCTCCTATACAGCTATCAAGTAAATACTGTGATGTGTAATTAGAAGATAGAAAGTGGAGGCATCAGAAGAAGAAAGATCTTTGTCAGCCTGCTCCTACAGCTAGAATAGTCAAAACATCACTTTGTAGACAAAAAATGTGTAGTATTTGATGTATTTTATTGTGTAGTATTTCTATGTATTTTAAACCAAAAGAGTGAAGAAGGAGCTACTTGCTTTTAGAAGACAACACACAGTGAGTTTTGAGAGATGAAAAATGCTTTTTGAATAAACCCTTTCTTCTGATGCTTTTTATGCAGGAGTGAAAGGGTTGTTGAATAGGGGTAATATATTTGATGTTAGCTAAATCTCTGCAGAAGCATTTCCTTAAATACAGAAAGTAAATCTCTGAGAATGTCTGTTTTGAGAAGCTTATTTTTGAGTTGTACTATCTATGGTCAGAGATGCCCCTTTTCTGAGGAGCCCAGTGCTATTTTATTCCATTGGTCAAATGCATCCCCTCAGCACTTGGAGTGAGAGGGAAAAAAAAGCTAAACCTTTCCTTTAGTCTTTGTATTGTGGAGAATTGGATTTTCCAGGTTGGGTTTGCTGATTCAAATGTGAAAACATTCTTCTAGACAGGCATACAAGAAAATGCAAATAAGCACTTTTATAAGTAAAATAATTTGAATAATCCTAGCTTAGAGCTCCTGCTCTTTATAGGAGAAAGCTTGCTGCTGTTCAGTCATTTATGTGATAGTCTGTATTTCAGTAAAATTCAGGGCTCATTAGGAGCAAGACCAGCTTAAAACAAAGAGAGTAAGTCTATACCTCTGCTATTAAGTGTCTGCTGTGTTCACACCAGTGTGCAGGGTGTCTGCTTGATGCTGTTCAACAGATATCTGTAGCTAGTAACATTTTAATAGGTGTTGCTGAATAGTGAGTGGCCAAACTGTTAAGAGCTATATACATACACACACACACACACACGTATATGCACACACAGAGCATCAGAATATTTTGAGTTGGAAGCGACCCTTAAAGATCATCTACTCCAACCCCCCTGCAGTGAGCAGGGACACCTACAGCTAGCTCAGGGTGCTCAGAGTGAGCCCTACCCAGCCTGACATTAGATGTCTCCAGGAACAGAGCATTCAATGCACCTCTGGGCAACCTGTTCCCTCACCACCTTTATTATAAAAAACTTCTTCCTTGTATCCAGTCTAAATCTCCTCTCTTTTGGTTTGGAACCATTTTCCCTTGTCCTGTCACAACAGACCCTGCTAAAGAGTCTGTCCCTTCATTACGTCCCCTCTTCAGGTATTGAAAGGCTGCCATCAGGTCTCCTCAAAATCTTCTCTTTTCCAGGCTGAACAGCCCCAGTTCTCTCAGCTTGTCCTTACCGGGAAGGTGTTCCATCTCGTATCATTTTTCTGGTCCTCATTTTTGTGACATGCTCAAACTCAGCAGGTCCACATCTCACCTATACTGAGGACTCCACATCTGGACACAGTACTCCAGGTGAGGCCTCACCAGCACAGAGTAGAAGGTCAGGATCACCTCCTTCACCCTGCTGGCCACGCTTCTTTTGATGCAGCCCAGGATTTGGTTGAATTTCTGGACTGTGAGGACACATTGCTGGCTTATGTCCAGCTTCCCATCCACCAGTATCCCCAGGTCCTTTTTAGCACTTTGTGCTCCATCCTTACCTTCCCTATCTTATATTGATGGTGGGATTGACATGACCCAGGTGTAAGACCTTGCACTTGGGTTCGTTAAACCACTGCTCAAGCCTGTCTCTCTGAATGACATCCCATCCCTCAGGTGTGTTGACTGCACCACACAGCTTGGTGTCATCTGCAGACTTGCTGAGGGTGCACTCAATCCCACTGTTGATGTTACTAATGAAGATATTAAAGAGCACTAGTCCCAGTACTGACCCCTTGAGGGACACCACTTGTCGCTGATCCAGGCATTGAGCACTGCTCTCTGGGTACAGGTATATACGTATATACACATACACAAATATACAATATACATTTTTACTGGAGAGAAAGTAGCTGAGCAAATTTCCTGAATAGTACCTACATTGATTTGTGTTATCCTCCTTCAGAAAGGCATCTTAGAATTGTATGAAACTGTTCGGGTTTTTTTGTTTGCTTGTTTGTTTTTAGCAACATTTTCAAAAGCAATGTCTGATTCAATTTCTGGCTTTTTTTCTTTTCACCTTAAATTCAGAAGAAACTTTTAGTCCTTTCATTTATTTATACCCAATTTTCCCAGACCTTAATCCCAACAGTTGCTTTGAAATAAAAGAAAGATTTGAAGGGCTATTTTTAAGTGAAAAAAATCTAAGAAATCTTTTGGTTATACTTCTTTCAATACGTCAGATAAGTTACTAAGTACTATTGTAATTTATGAGAAAGGAATAAATACATCATCTGAGAAGCTGAGGCTGAGCATGTTCTTGTATGTACAAGTACATTAAAAGATAATTTGTTGCCATTTTTCAGTTCCCACTTCAGGTTTGACTTTTTCCTTCTATTTATGGCAGTTAAGAGAACTATGCTGAAGAGGAATTCAGTATTTCTAGATGGGAGAGGGGAAAAAAAAAAGCAAAAACAAATTAAACTACCAATGAAAAGCATATTTTTCTCCAGAGGAAGACTAAGTGCCACCTAAAATTGAAAACAGATCAATGAGGTGGTTCATCAATAAAAATATACCATCTTCTGCAGTGCTACATGTGACCTGAGGCTTTGGGAAGCATGAGCTCACTCTGAGGTAGACAGGCAAAGCACAGTTGAGTGAGTTATATTCTCTTTTAAAAGCAAGGATTGTCTGCTAATTTATTGATTTAAGAGATAATTAATTCTAGAATTCAGAACTGGGAGCCAAAGAATTAGATTGCATGTTTCCATCTACAAGTGAGGCACGAAACCTAGACTTGAGAAAGCAACAGAGTGTATAGAAGTGAACTCTGAGGATTATCTGACTTGCACTTGAGTTCATAGAGTAATCTGTCTGTAGATGGCTTCTAATTCTCATGTTACCAAATGAAAAAAAAAAAAAACCCTAATAAAAAACCCCAACCCGATTATTCCAATTTTATTCCACTCTCTATGGGGAAATCAAAAGCATCATTTTCCTTTTTTTTTTTCTCTCAGTCTTCCACTCTTCTTATGGAAAACTGTGATTTTTTAGTTGGTTATATTGCCAAACTGATTTTTCAGCAGAAAATCTCGATTGCAGAACAAAATCTTTCAGTTCCCTTTTCATCATCTTATCTTTTTAAGTGCATCAGTATCTTTGCATGCCAGTTTTATGTGATGGTATGCCTTATCAGTTTAATGAAGTAGATTACAGTGCACGACCTCTAAATCTCCAGCCTAAAGGTAATTCTCTTCCTCTTGCTGTCATCCTTTTCTCTAGGTCAGAATACAGAGAGGTTGTTTCTTGTTTGCTATAGCTTGGAAGCAGAGAGGTGACTGGCAGATCTGTGCTAAACTTGGAGATCACTTCTGGAAGATTAAAAAAGTACGCTGTGTACTACTTCTTTCAGAGCCTTTTTGTCACAGAAGGTCTCTGTGTATTTTCTTTACACAGTACTAGCTGCCTCTTCTCTTTGTTTTCCATATTCCATATTCCATTTTGATTCTCCTCTATCCCAAACTTCAATTTCTGCTTTTATTTTCTTGGGCCTCAAAAGCAGTAATGTAGAATGTCTGTGGATCTTGATGGTATTGGAACTGCTCACAAACAGCTCCTTGAAGCTAACTGCTGCCGTGTACAGCTCACACCTGCAATCTCACACATACAGCCAATAAATCTTTCAAAAGAGGCCTTTGATAAGTAGAAACTTCACGAGGGACAGAACAGGTCTCAGGCTGGACTGGAAAGGCAAAGACTGTAATTTGGGGAAGTCACTTGCAGCATTGCTAGAAAACCCTAGAAAAGCAAATACTCTTGTTGTATGTGGATCCAGATTAGTTGCTCTTTTTTTCATTAAGGTATGACCTTTGTTTCACTAATGGCTCATTCTGGCTGCTTCTGGCATCCTTCATGTTGATGTAAAGTATGAGAATAGCAGTGTACCCAAAAGTTGCTCTCTCTCTTGATTTCTAACTGCCTGGTTGACAGATACTACAAGGTAATCTGAAGAACCTTATGCCAAACCTAATCATTTCACTCTAATTTGAAAGGTATCCTTGAATAATTTGCATAGCCTGGATAGTGCAACATGATTTTGAATTGAGCTTTTTATGTACGAACTGAAGTTTCATCAGACTTCTGTATATTAAGTGCATGCAGATTCCCCTACCTCCCCCATTTTTAATTAAACATCCAAACCTGTTTTCAGCAGTCAATTCTCTGTGTAGCTTATGGTAGTAAATTATATCTGTAGACAATGTTTTGTTGTGCAATAAGCTATTCCTAATTGGCATTTCCTCTTTAATAGACTCTGTTAAGAATTATGTTAAAATAATTACTGCCAGAAAGCACAGTACAGAACTCTTAATTACTGGCTAACGGTTCTGTCCTTCAGATCCTTCCTCTAAGCTATGCTTTCATAGAGCATGTGCTTTTAATTTGAATTCAGCTCCGTAAAACTCAAGAGAATCTATTGTCTATCAAAGCCAAACTCATAATAACAAAGGATTTGTCACAGCAGATCAGACCTTAGGTCCCAATAGTCTAGTGCCATTCTTCTGGCATTGACTATTTCTTGATTTTTTAAAAGAAGTTAAATCTCTTCCCAAATTGCTAATGCATCTTACCCATTTGTGTGGCATTGCACATTTCTCTCCAAACCTTGCAGTTCATTGTCTTACACCTTGAAGCATGAGATTTGATTACCTTTATTTTCCTAGTTTGTGTAGTTACAGATGTTATTAGAAGTCATAAAATTATTCTGCTCTTTTTAAAATGTAACTTTTTTATCTCAATGATCTGATCTTTTAGCCAACTCCATTGACAACGGAAAATAAGTGTTTTTTATAGTTTCTACATTTACCATTCTGTGATTTAAAACTCTCTTTATTTTATGTGATTGTGGAAAAAAAGAGGAATCAGATCTTAATATATCTGACCTAATTATGACTATCTCTGTGAAATTCCTTTTAAACTGCATGTC
>PPHD01019848.1:0-13909 GCA_002909625.1 Bambusicola thoracicus
TAGAGTGCCACAGTCCTGATGAAATAGAGTACTTGTGTCTATGTTCAAATAATGCACTCACGTAAGAGCTGAGTCTTGCAATATCTATTGGGCACCTGGCTGAGCTCCTGAATCCTGAGGCCTCTCCTTTATGCAAAACGTGGACGTTCTGTACACAAGCAGGCTCTGGTGTTAGTGCTGGTACATAGGAACCTACCTGAACCTAACAAGGACGGTCACCTAAATAAGGTACCTGGATGTTTAAAAGAATCTTACATTACTACGCATCTGAAGATTTAGGAATCTAACTTCCATCGCATAGTGTGTGAATCCTCACTTAGAGCAGACATTTAGCGCGTATGCTTTGTTTTACAGTTGTGCTCATGTCCAAAATCCACCAGCACATGATACTTCACGTAAGCAGAACTACCTTCTCACACGAATAAAATGTATTTTATTTTATAGTTCAGAGCTAAGGTCCTTGTTGATACTTTAAAAAATAAAAGTAAAAAAGCACATCAACGTTAATGCATATGCAAACTGTATGCCTTTTTTCTCCTTTTCAGTTTTAACTAGTTTTGAAAGGAAGATCCACATTAACCTGTTAGTCCCAGGTAGCCATCAATATGACCAGGTGTTAGATTCAAAGGCAGCTGCATCTAAGCAACAGTTAGGCCTTCAGATTCCCTCATCTAATTCTTATTTAGAGTACAGTATTCAAAACCCCAAGCAGGCTCCTTCATTGTTCTGCAAACTGTGGTTTCCAAAAGAAAAAAGAAAACCACACCAAAAAAAAAAAAACCCAACGAGCTAACATTGTAGCTGGGAATCAAAATACATGGAGCGTATTCACAGTCTCTTAAGACATAATCCGACATTGTTACATATCATATAAAAAAAGGCAAAGCACATTTTGTTAATAACGTGTTTGAACATCCTGCTATATTGCAATTCCTCAAACAAGTTAGATGAATTTTAAAAAAATGTCAGAACAATATGTATTTCACTGCAGCAAAAAGCTTTTCTGGAACAAACTGCTGGACTGAACCATGAAGGAAACTAGCAGCACAACACTCCCACAAAACAGACTTCACAGAAACTCATTCTATGAGGCATTTCCACCTCTCTCTCAAAATGGACGTCAACCATTCAACACATGCATGTAAACACCTGGAGTTTTCACAAGGAAATCCACAAAGCTACAGCAAGTCATCCACTGCTGATCTACAACACCGACCAGACTCAGAGTTCACAGTTCCCCATTTACAAAGCACAAAGAAGCTAACAGCCCCTCCTTTCTACTGCATTATTTAAAATACCAGGTATATTGCATGCTTCTTGGTCCAAAATTTGTGGGCAACACTGTTCTAGGCACATATAAAATACTCCCATGAGAGGACTGGGTTTATGATACAATTCCAGCTTGAACAGCCATCACATTTCTGTTTGTATGCCTTTACCCAAATAAAAACACCCACCTCTCAGTGGCTGGACAAGCCCATTTTTATTAGTGGACATCTGTGTCCTTTCCGCAGCCCTAACCTAATGTAATCTCTCTCTTCCACTGTGAGTGAAGTTAAAGCCTCGTTTTTGGGTGGGAAAATTCAAGGAAGTCACATATCATTTTACGCCTCAGCCATTCATTTCTTCAGAGATTTAATAGTGCATGGGGAACAAGAAAAGGGAGCTCACTGATTGCAGCAATCTAATAGTAAAATCACAGAGCTTCTTCAGTGCAGAAATTATCTGTAGAAAATCAACTGAGACTGCGCATTCTCCAAAGTTTTGTCATGCTGGTTTTAAGGTCAGAATGTAGGGCTTTGTAAATCATGGCCTTGCAAATCACAGCTTTATAAATCCCATGGCACAGACTACTACGAATGGGCTGGAATCCAACCCCAGCATGCACTTTCAAGCTGTGTAAAAAGCTAAAGCTTAGTCCAAATTTCTTTAAATCCTCTCTGGTAACGGGCTGAACATGAGCCCTATGGTAAGAGTCCCCTGAAGTTTAGCTCAAGTCTTCAGAACGTCGGCCTGTCTGCAACTTCTTTTTGTTGCTAACGCTTCTCTTCCGAGCAACACAATTCCTACAGCCTGTGCACGAGCACACAGTAAGTCCATGTACTAAAAAGGCAGGTGTCACCAACACAATAAACCGTAATAGCTTCTTTAAAACTGTTAAAGAATTTTTAATTCATAGATCACTTGCCCAATAGCCTGCAATGGCTCCTCTGGAGCCGTTATGATCTATCAGGCCACTGTAGTGCCATACACGCACATTAAGTAGGCCTGCAAAAATCATTAAGAAATTGGTGATGACAAAAATTACTCTGCAGACTTGGTAAAGATCATTTTTCTTTTCCACCAGAACCCTGTAACATTCACTTAGCCGGCAAAAAATTGTATGTGCTGGAACCCCCAGAGAAGTTCATGATACACCCAGCTCTACAGCTGTCTCAGGTCAGTTTTATCAGTTCCATTTACAAAGACCATGGTTTCTCCCCTCAGATGTTCCAGTGGAAAGTCATCAGCAATATTCTTCAAGTAAGGTTCTGCTCAAAAGTAAGCCTGTGTGGCACTGTCTCCTACAGTGTTGTGATTTGTTCTGGTATTTCACCTAACATTTAAACAAACACCACACAAAAATAAGATAAACATTCACCCCTGGAGAGATCTGGCAGAGTCTGGTCCATTCGAACCCTCAGTGATATTTTAAAAGCCAAGATATCTCCCCTTGAATAACTGTGAAAGCTTATCATAGGAGACCTTCATTATGGCATACAGACAGCGTGGAGGTGCTGCAGCATGCTTGGGGAAATTACAGATTTGCTTTTTTTTTTTTTTTTTTTTTAATTTTTATAAAATCGATGGGGGAATAAGAAAAAAGAGCACCATTCATTCTGCATCAGATAATGAGAAATATATTTTACCAACCAGTTTTCTGCCACTGTGGGTTGATGATATGCCTGTTTTCTTCTGGCCCATTATCTGAGTACTTGAACCCTGGATAACAATGAGTTCATAGAGAATGAAAGTGCTAGGCTTTAATTGTATGTATTTAGTCACGCAAACAGAAGCAATGGCCTGAGAATGGCTAGTTAGCCAGTGACAGCATTTAGCTTCAGAACTGGCTCAGAAGAGCTATTACAAATTGTACTGATATGCGCTGGGCTAGTGCAGCAAAATTCTCCATTTAACCTTGTTGCTGAAATAAGTTTTGGTGTCTTTTAACTGAAATCCTCACTGCTGCTAATATCTTACAAATAAACATCATTAAAAAATTGAAGACACTGGAAGAATGTGTGGTTTATGTTAAAAATTTCCCTGTCAATCAATTCTGCATGTCTGCATGAAACTGATGATCGCATCATCATGTTAGTTTGCCTGACTTGCTCAGCACAAAGAAGGTGGGAACATTTTCTCAAGCAGGGATGTCAGCACTTGAAAAATCAATCACCATCTGTGCTCATTTTCTGAAAGGGAGAAAAACAACCCCTGTTTAAGAATACACCAGAACAAATAACTTGAATGTTTGAAAATAAACCGTGGGGTCAAAGAAACTTTACAATGAAACGGAATAGAAACAGCGTTGCTGTGTTTTTACCACACTGTGCCTACGTACCTTATGCATCACAGTCTTGATTCTAAAAATAGATATTAATAATACCTACTGACCAGCAGCATGTGAAATGCATACAAACAAGTTACTTTAATGCCTAGAGTTTTACCTCCGTCTGCAACCAAACCTTGCACATCCTTTTCATTCTACTGGCAATAAATCTCTGTACAACTACCAAAATGGAGATGGCAAAAGAAAGCACTTAAAATAAATATACTGTTCCAGTCTGCTTAACCTTACATCTAGAGCTAGACATCATGAATTTTAGCCTTAATTTTCTTTTTGGCTTAGTATTGCTGTTGCTTGTTTTGGGGAGGTCTCCTATATAAATGACCAACTGTTCTGATAAAAGTTTTTAAAGTACCAAGAGCGAGCCAGGAGTATTACAAATGCTATCTAGTACAATGAATATCAATTAATCAAATCGTAAAACACTGCAAGAGCTCACAATACACAAATAGCAGAGAGAAAGATAAATTGATTTTTGCTGCGGTGTTGCTCCCTTTCAGTAGCACAACTGTGTGAAAAATACCAGTTAAAAAGTGTGCTGAGGCAGCAAAACCATTTAATACTCCACAAACAGTTATCTAAGCCAATGTCCAATAACTAGACAGTACTGTAATGTGACCTACATACTAACAAAATCATTTTTATACATGGGAAGAGACCAGACATTTAGCTACTTGATACCAGTTAGATAACTGATACGTCTTTCAGAGTCTTCCCCTGCACCCCAAACACCATAGCTAAAATGCACATTGTATTTTATTTCTTCCAAAGCCAGACTGGAACCAGAGATACTCCCAGATGTCTGTCTCTTTTTGGGGGCTATTAGGTCATATCAATTGCTCTCTTTCTGATTTTGCCTTTTTTTTTTTCCCCAGAGCTTTTCTCACCCTGCTGGTTTGCACCCACTTCCTCCGATTTTAACATCTTGACTTACATGTAAACTTGGATCAAATAACTAACAGTGATGAAATTGTGGAAGACATCTACGCATTTGACAGGGAAGCAGGTGCCAATAGAAGTGATTATTTGTCTTCTGAGGTGAACAGGGGAGGGCAAGTTGTGTTACCCTTAAGACCACTCCTTCCTTCCTCCTCCACACTTACGCTGAAACTGAGAACACCCCCTTAGAGGCTCACCTGCATTTCCAAATCCAAGGAGAAGTCTCTTCCCTCTGCTTCCATCCTGATCCACCATCCCAATTTTAACACCAGGCTTCACCCATGAGAGCAGCACCAGCCCCCTCGGCCACGTCAGGGAAGCATCCTCCTCTCTCCATACGTGCAGACTGAATACATACATGCCCAGTTTTGGGGGCTACACACTCCTCAGCATGTGCTCAGCCTGGCTGTCCTCCAAAAGGGTACCTTTTATGCAGACATTTCAACTGCTCAGATAAGTATTTTAAATATTTCAATTAAGATCATTTTAATCATAAATAGCACAGTTGTCAACAACCTTTAAAAAATGATAGTTGTTCTCAAAGGAGGAAAAAGGTAACGTGATTACCAGGGAGACAAAGTGCATTGCACACACTTCTTGTGCAGTAACTTTGTTCGCTGCATACAGCACCAAGCATAAAAAAGAGAAACTGCCATAAAAAAGGTCAGGATTACCTTAACTGGTAACTAAATTGATGTCCTTAGCACCGGTGCCAAGGCTGGAAGGTCAGCCCCTTGAAATAACATATTTGGTTAATTTGGGAAAGTTTGCATTGACAATGTCCGTCAATAGAGAAGACATCCAATCCATCAGGCTGAGAAATGCAGCAGCTCTCAACACAATTCATTATTACAAGCCAAACTTGAAACAAGCCCATGAACAAAACAGTGCCTTAGATCTCCTTTTTCTTTACTTTCCTGGAGTTTTTCTGCCAGGAGTTTTATGCAAAGAAAAGCACTGCCTACTGCTAAAGTTGCCTGAAATATGGGTCTTCATTTACTGAAAGGTATAGTTTGTAGTTTAAAAAAAAACAAGCAAACACTCAAAGTTGTAAATAAAAGCTGCAGTATTAAACATGGGATCACTAAATTATTGGAAGTACACTAGAATAGGGTTAGGAAAATGCAAATCTGTGTTGCAGAATTATTTGACTCCTCAGTAAACAGAAACCAAACTGTGTCAGTTCTCAAATAAGAGAAAAGACTTGCTAAAAGCTTCAAGATGTTGGGAAGAATGTGCCCTACGATGCCAACTTGCTGCAATAAACCTAGCTCAGTAATAGACTGTGGGCTTCTTTGTGTCTCATATTCTGAATACGGAAAAAAGAAACAAGACCTCTGTGCCTCCTGCTATTGGGGAAAGAGCCTGAAGAGGACTGAAAATTGACAGCTCCTAAGAATAATAAAGCAAAGAAAGCAACAAGTAGAGGCAGAGACGGTGATTCTCAGGAAGGACTGAAATGAAAGAGCCAGAGCTGCTAAACTCATTGCCATAGGTTGAGCAGTTAAAAAGGAAACCTGCCACAGAAAATTTGGTTCCTACCCACAACAGTCCAAAACAGACACTGCAAAATGGAAATGTTTACCTTGGAGAGGTCAAAATGCTTTCCTTAAATTCTGTCATTTGTATTTTTATATGCTACATTGTAATAGAGCATATAATGATTTAAAAACATCAGGTGTAAAAGGGGCATTCCAGCTCCATCGGAACAGTTGCACAGTGTCCCTTGAAAAATTCCAGAAGCTATAATATAGCTGAAAATCTGCTTTCCTATATTAAAAGCTTTCACCACAAAAAAAATTGTCTGATTTTTTTTTTTTTTTAAATGGGTTCATGGGTGATGATCTGTCCCCACAAAAGGGAAAAGATGTTGAGAAATTAAAATCAAGCAGAGTATGCGGCAGGATGTTTGAACTGACGAGACAATAAGCAGCTGTGAATGACAGTGGTCCATAAACCTGTTTCAGCCCGAGACCACCCTCCCAAAACATCACACACAGAGCTCCCCTGGCACATCAGGCTCTGATAGATGGAAGCATCCCCCAGTGATCCTTCTCAGGACAAGGATGAGAGGCCCACCACTCCCCGTAGGACGTGATGTGGGTTGGCCTCAATCCTAACACAGCCCTAATAACTCACCCCATGCTGCCGCTTGGACATCTTTTGCTTCACACAACCAGGACTGTCCCACTTCTGGCTCTCTGTCCATGCAGTGGAGAGAAGTGAGCTCCAACTGTGAGAATTTTCAACACCTTATGTTAGACAAAACACCCAAACCCTCATGAGTAAATTGTGGTCTCCCTGACACACCCGCATGTCCCTCTCTGTCTGCATCCTTCCAGGAAAGCTGCAGTTTCTAGCTGAAAACCAGAAAGTTGTGTTAGTTAGGGATTGTTTGTTTGTTTGAAATACACAAATTAACTTGAGATACTTCGAGGGTAACTCTGTGGGGGAAAAGGTCCTATTTAACAGAAGCACATCCAGTTTGCAATCATGACCAACTTTCAAAAAAAACCTGTCTTATATTTATCCATTGGTACTTTTCAAAATGCGAATATCAGATAAACAAACAACAGACCTCACTGATGATTATGTATGCAATGAGTTACAAAACAAATCCACTCAGTGGAAAAAAAATACAGGGGTTTAAACGGGCATTGTATGCAGGTTTGTTTTTAAGGGGTTAGAATACTATACTGATTTAAATAAACGCCACAACAATTATTTACCCTTAAAATGAGAGAAACTTGCTCCAATTTTTTGTTTTAAGGTCATGTTTGATTACTAACATTTAAGCCAACATAAGCCTAGAAGCAGCACGGCAGTTGGGGGAAGCGTGTATACTCTTATTATTATTATTATTTCAAAGCTATGGTACCATAGATTTCCTATTTCATTATTATTAGTATAAAATAAATTAGTACAAACAACAAAAAAAAGAAATTTCACTTCTACTCGCATATTTCTTTAGATCTTAACGTGACATTAATGAGCAAATACACACTAGGATGATGATCACACTGTAGGATAAAATGGCTCATATACTGTGTTGATAAGTTAAGATGAAAGAAATCCAGAACAAAGACACAACAGTATTGTGGAGATATGTTTAGATTCCAAAATATTTGTATCAGTCAAAGATAGAAACACCCAAGACAAAAAAGAACTGATAAATAGAAACATCCACTTTTTTTCCACTTGACTGTATAATAAATATACTGTACATATTAAAGCGTTACTCCATTACTATGCCTAGCTGCCACATGCAATACAGTGATACATTATATACATATTTTCCATCTGATCTCTGATGCATTTGTAGCTCCTTCTGAATATCAATGGCATTCCTAAGCTAGCACTTCAGGACAGAAATGAACTTCTGGGAGACAAAGATGCTCAAATGGAAACCATAGTGGCATTTAAACCCTGACCCCAGTGATGCAGGACTGTAGGTGAGGTGCTTTTGAGTAACATCTGAGACAGTTCTTCCTGAAGCTGAGAATAAAGCACTGCAGCGTACACTGGGCAGTCTACTGAAATATTTTAGAAGACTTCACAGGACACATGGCTGCAGAATCCAGAAAGATTACTTGAGGGACATAAGGAGCACGTAATGTGATCACAGAGCCCATAAAACCACTCTCAACCCATACGAATATGATGCAAGAAGACCTTTCTTCACATATAGCCTATAAGGGGCTGCTTTCTGCAGTAGCATAGCTCTCGATCTCCATTTTCTTTTCCACCACGTAAAGGTTTTGTTCTTCTCTTGCTGACTGACTCACTTATCCAAGACACCGTGACACTTTATTCCATCATAACATGGCGCTGTGCCCTCAAAGCGAGCCCAGTCATTAGATGCATCGCTCTGAAATGTGAATATTATTGCCCAAGAGAGGAACTTGAGCATCACAGATGGATGAGAAGGGCTTGGAAACAGGTAACAGGATTGGTAACAACTTATGAGTAAGTATGTAAGATGCAGTGGCACATCGCTGTGATTGACAAGAACTGCTATTTGCAAATGGTACCTCCACGAGCACCACCAGCACACTCACCAATCAGGATTCGAAAATGAGCGTTTTTAAGACTTGCATTTTTTTTGATGGCGTCAGCCTGATGCCAAGCACAAGTCGGTACAAAAGCCACTGTCACATATAGCAAAAAGCTGAAGCAAATACAAAGGGTGCTGCAACAGTCAACTACTTAAGAGGGAAGAGGATATTACAGTCCAAAAGAGAACTTTCCAACAGTGGAGTATATGATGCATCGTACTTTAGGAGTAAACACTGAACATGGACCAGACAAGTTCATAATAACTTCTACTTGATTTTTTAGTTTTCCTTAATACTTTTTGTGTTAAGATTGCAATTTGAGTTTGAAACTGCCACTATTCAGAAGCACTGCCTAGGAGTCCCATTATGAGTCAAGTACTGTACGTAAAGGCATGCTGAGGGAAAAGGAAAAAACACCCAGCACTTGGGGTACTTTTTGGCTTAGTTACTAGAAAAGTTAATTTACCCAAGCGAGTAAATAACAGTGATCTGTATCAACCCCATTGATTCTCCTTCTCTTATCCAGTTGATCCGAGTTTGCCAAAACCAATTGTCTAATGTTATTATTTTGTGATTTTACAGCGACTTGCATGGATGCTGTGCAAAGGACACAAGCAGTTATTCCTGATCATGTATTTACAAAACCCTGAATTGAGAATGATTTGAAGAGTTGCTTGTTTGAATTTCTTCTACTGAAGATAGGTTCACATGGTGCTGCATTGGAATAGTCAGGCTAAATCTAAATTAAGATAAATTAGCCCAAGCAGAACAGCAGACTACCACAGCTGTATTCCTTTCAGAACTGATCCTTTCAGATCAGTTTACCTGATATTTACATCAGGTAAACCAGGTACTTTTGCCTAATATACTCTGTGTCTGACAAACCTTCTGCAACACTAAGCCGTGTCCTTTGTTGCAAAACAGTTATAATGAAACAGTCTTCCTAGTTCTTAATTAATGCCACATTAACTTGGATTGCACTATTTATATGGGTTTCTGCAAGATGCACACCTTTGGTGTTCCACCCTGAACCCAGGTGATGCAGGCTGAGCCCAAGTACAATGTTCTGAAACAGGTTTTGAGCATTCCAGATCATGCTTTTTAACTCGAATTTCAGAAGTAATTTTAGATGGGTGAATCATATCATGAACACAGGAGAGTCCATTTATTTGTTGGTTTTTAAAAGCTGTATAATTCTTAGCCAGGCTCTAATTGCATTATATTAAATATTCACTAGAAATACACGGGAAATTTACACATTCTTCACACTAACTATTCTTTTTGTCCTGGAAACAAAATTAGTATTTACTCAGTTAAAGTTATTGATTTTTTTGTGCCAACTGAAAAACTGCCCCCTTACTTGGCAGCAATGGCTCCATCCTTCTCCTGCTGCACCCCACGACACTTCTCCTGACTGTACCTCTCTCCCCTCCAGTCCTCCATCTGCCTGGATGGCCGGGCTCTCTGGGACAAGGACTGCCTATGAAGTGTTTGCCACACGTTCTGATCAGAGCTGTAAGGCTCTATTGTCAAACCTAACAGGAAAGTAGAAGAATTATAAAACTCATATTGGAGGCATCTCCAATCTCCTTCACAGTTACTCAAAGAAGGGAAGAACATGAAGCATGGAAGGAAGCTCTTCAGAAGAATCCAGCCAGGACAGCCAACCAACCCACATGCTTCCCTGAAGAAACAGGGTGCAAAGTTCAGTTCTGTGTTTGCATTTCTAAAATGTTTGTATTTCTAAAGAGCGTAAAATATCAAATATCCTTCTTGGAGAATAATTCCCCTCTAGTCTCTTACTGAGCTGCTATATAACCATACAATAAATATTATCCTGCTCACATGCTCCTGTTTACTTAGCATACTATATATTTGATGCTATCTAGCAGCATAAGTTTTAGTTCTGTCATCTTAAAATAGTAATAGTTGTCAATCAAACTAGAAAGTGCATAATAAAAACATTCTAGAAACTAATAACCCTATATTTCTACACTCAACTTGGAGCTAAGCATTTCTTAAAATGAGATTAATTATATGTTTGTACAGTGCCTGATACAATCAGACAGACCTCTAAACAACATCCTCCTAGCAATGAGCACAGACTATAATCGTATAGAGAGAGCGTTTGTGTATATTACACAATATGTGCAGCAGTAAATTAGTAGCATCACCTTCACTTGGCCCGGTATGTTGGTCTGTAAGAGAGGTTTTGGGGAAAAAAAAAAATGCAATCTGCCCAGTACTAGAGTATTAGCTAGAGGATGAAAAGAAAATGGCACAGTTGATACCCCAGTAATATATGGCAAAATTTTACAGATATTTGGAAGTATGAAAGCACTGAAGAGAGAGACACTGGAAAAGTCCTCAAAGTTATGACCAACATAACGTGGTGAAATGGTGACTTGAAAATAAAAGTGTCAGGAAAATATCCTTAAAATTATACCTGTGAAACTAGTGGGAACTTCACTGCTTGGGACGTTTAAGCCTACTCTGGACATCGTACTAGCAAACACCCTGTAGGGAACAACCCTAAAACATCCAGAAGATGGACTAGATGTAGAACAGGTCTTTTGCTGTTCCACTTTTTATTATTCTAATCCATCACCCTTCCTCAGGTGGTGAAGTTTTATGTAGACTTTAAAAATTATGACCATTAGAAAATTATGCACGTGTCCGTGTAATATATACATACGTATGGATGTAAGGTCTGGTTTTTAAACACTAAAGCACAGAAAAAAATCTTTGCACCTCATTTGCCCGTGCTACAGCTGTAACTGTGCATTAATCTGGCAAGTGCAGATAGAAATTTCTAATTATGGTTATGCGAATGCACTATTTGCATAATCGCAACCACTGAACTTGCATCTTAGGCATGCAATAACTTTGATATGTTTACTGTCGACAGTAGTAGTATAGGACTGTGACACGCTCATGCCACAAAAGCAAGGTCAATCTGACAGCTTTGTCCGAAACCAGAAATTTAGAAATCCTGCAAGACAGACAACAAGTTGACACCAAAGGATGCAGAATAGGCTTCGCAGGAGGAGTCACACGAGGAACTCTAAGTAAAGCCTTTCCCATTAGGGATTCTCAAGAAAAAGGTTAAATATGCTATTTAGCTCTTTTCTGCCTATGGTCTTATTTCTCTCTGGCCTCTGCACCATGTTTTGCAGAGAGGCTAGAACTTTTGATGACCTTCTGAAATCTGAAGTCCACCAAGGATTATGTGCTGACAATCTGCTAACAGTAAAAGTCATTCAGAGCAATGGCTGCAGAAAGCACCTCTGTTCCCCACGTCATGAGATAGCAGAACTCTTTATGGATGTGCAAGGTGTGTTAAAGGAAGAGGATAATGGCTTTGCTTTGTCCGTGCATCTTATTGTTATTTCTACTGTTCTGGAATGGAAACCCTCTTTGTTACCAAAACTTAAGGCAATCACCCCACTTAAGAGACAATGTAAAGATCATTGTCATTCTTCAGTATGAAAGAAAAACAATGGAATGGTATGGAGAAAGGAAAAAGTGTTTTGCTTTTAATCTCTTACGCAGCAATGGCCATGATTAGCTTTCCTATGTAGCCCGGCTCGAGTTTGCCACAGTGTTACATTGAGATACAGTGGCCTGCACTGATTTTTATACATACATCTTAATGATTCCGATTGCTGCTAAGGATGCAGAACGGTGACAGGATATGGCCATTCACCATTTAAGTCTTAAAGCCTTCGCAATTACTGAGGATACAGAATATTTATTATAAATACTATGCCAGGCCTCTTTTGTGAGCTGTCCTGGGCCTGTTCTCTGAGCCACATCAAGCAAGAAGTTTAAATGAAACTGCTCCCAAGTTTCTGAAATGGTTTAATAAAACATATACTGACTGTAATATTCAGTTTATAGTAGAAAACTATTGCCCCTTGGTTTGAAAAATGACCTCTAGTTGGCAATTTTACTCTCAGCTTCATAGATTATAGTCCGCTGTTGGTCATTTTCTCAATCCACAGGGCAATACTTTTCCATAACAAGCTCAAACTGCAATCAGTATTTGTAGGCTGTTACACAAGTTGAGGATAATATGTCTCAACACATCCTATTATATGACTAAACAAAAGAAATAACAACCTGGTGACACAGACATATGGAGAAAAACAGTGTGATTCTTGTAATTTTCTAATGCTGAGATAGCAGAAAAAAACATATTCTTTTATTGTGCTAATTTATATTAGATTTAATGTCTTCAATATACAATTATCTCTAATTTGATTTTTCATTGTTTTGTTTTATATTGTTTTATGCCTATACTTATTCCAATGTAAAACAACAAATACTAAATTCTATTAGTATCAGATTTCAGAAATGACAGATTGTGACTGATAGCTTAACATTGCAAAATCATATTAAAATGTATTCACATAGATATCTTAAAGATCAGTTGCTCTTGGGCACACAAAGCATGCATTCATAGAAACTTCAGAGGCTTTATACAAGGAAATTCTGATATAGTTTAGCAGGCAAGTTGCAAGTAATTGCTTCTGCACCCACTTCCACCACGTAAATATGAGATGAAACAACATTTCAGGAAAGTAATTCCCCTGTTATGTAATCAAATAGATTCACTGTGTTGACACTAAGTCAGGGAATGGGAAGTGAGAGACCTGGTATCTATTCCAAGATGTGCCATTGACAGGTCTGTCAGTGGCAGGCCTTAAGGAATGCCCACCCCACCTTCCTACATCACAGCTACTCTGATCTGTAGCCTAATACAACTTACCTAGATAGCTGGAGTGCAGCAAAGTTTAATTCTTCTATCGATGGATGATGGAAGCTCTTGCAGACTCTTTACTGTAAATGCAAAATATTTATAATTACACGAGTAATATTCATCCCCATCTGTAAATAAAACTCTGCAGTTAAATGTGACGCCCACCCACACTCAGAGCCAAGGAGAACGACATCCCAATCTGCAGCTACAGTGGGGTCAAAAGTGAACATTTTGCCAACATTCCTCTAGAAATTAAGAGATTCCCATCCTTTCAACAACTACACCACATCTTCCTGGGAATCTGGGGATAGAAAGGAGAACCTTGGCTGTAAGGTGACCCAGAAGAGAACAAAAGTTCACAGTACTTCTGTATGTGCTGCTTTAGAAGCCACAGACAACTATAGACATCGGCCTATAATGCTGCATTTGGTATATTAAAGGAATAGATTTTGTTGCTGTTGTTGAGTTTTGGTGGGTTTTGTTGTTGTTGTTTTTGTTTTGTTTTTTTTTTTTGCTTTGGGGGTCGTGCAGTATTTGTTTGGTTTT
>PPHD01019849.1:0-13909 GCA_002909625.1 Bambusicola thoracicus
TATTTTCCCTTGTGGTTACACTGTTTAAACCTTCGCAGGATATGACTGGACAGTTTACACATAGCCTGAATTTATTAATTTTAAATAAAACTGGCAGATTAAAATGGATTTGTTCCTATTTTGAAATTCACTTTATCTATAGTCCATAGGTATACCTATTGCTTCAGAGAAGAAACAAAGATGTTATGGGTGTGACATGCCGCTTCCAACGTCCTGCTGTGCAAAATGGATTTCTGAGGACGTTGAACTTATTCTGGGTCCAGTAGAAGCTGAGAGCCTTCGGAACTGTGTGGGACAAAGTGCTGGTGCTTTGATCTTGGGGTTGAATTCAGATGTGGGAACGTGAGTATGCAGCAGGAGACCAGCTGACCTGTAGCTTAGCAAAAGTAAGGAAGGCTGTTTGTGAGATCATATCTGAGGGCCTGTTTAGGTGATGGCATACGCTAAAAAAAGCTGAAGCAGAATTAAACTGAGATCACATAAGCATACAGAATGAAAACTAAATTCGGTTTCCTTTTACGACAACAATTAAGATAATTTTCTTTTTCCATTTACATAATGGAATTTGGATCAATTCTTAAGTCTGTAACCTTAATCCTGTAACGCATTCCAAATAAATGTGTAATTTACTGTGAGATCACTGATAATCTCGGCTATTCACAGCCCTTTCCCTCTCCCCCTTCCTGCATTCTTGAATGGAGAGGAACCCTTTTGAAAAGGTCTAGAGAACACTAGATATTTTTAAACCCATCATTCCTCTTTATTTTTTTCCCTTTTTTGGGCTAGTTATTGACTGCTGACTGAGAAGAAAAAAAACAACACATTTCCCTCATGAATAAATTATTTCGTAATTTTAAACTTCTTGCACATTTAACAGTGAAGAAGTCCTGACCTTGCAGAACAAGACACATAAAGAAGCCTGTGATTCTCCATGACTTTTGTACTCTCTTTTTTTTTCAAAATGTGGAAGACAACCTAAATACTGCCACTAGCAGGTCTTTTAAGTGCCAGATAAGAGTTAGTCTGCACAAAATTTATGATCCACCAAGTACAAAGTTGAATTGTGGGCATCTTCTTTGGAGTTGAAGTTTGGGACTTTGAGGTTGTAAGCTTAGATTTTAATTAAATACCACAATGACAACTACACTAGAAATTATACTTCTTAAACACTGCTAGTTCCAAAATCTCATTGTTTTATGAAAGTGATTGTCTATAAGCCATCTTACATGTTGTTTGAAGCATCCTGTGGTGGCTAAAAATGATTTTTTTTTCTTTGCAGAAAAATCTGATTTGGATGTCTGAAAAAGACAGACTGATTTTTCACTTTGGAAGTGAAAAAAAGAAAGCAGTGCCTTTTCCTCAAACTATGCTAAAAAGTTAATTGGCATTCTGTGGTTCAGAACCTTCAAAGGTTATAAGCTGAATGCATGACGAAATGAAAATCTGTCATCTCACTGAAAGCAGAACCAACAAACACAGCCCCACCAATGCTGAAACTTCTGAAACTGGTTTTGACTGCGTTTTGGCCTTTCTCGCTTTGTGCTCATACAGCTCTGGATGTTTGCAACTGAAGTGAGCCAGCTGAGCATGCAGTGCCTTGAGTCTACACAGTGAGAAAGCAGCACTTGTCTCTCTTCTAGGATAAAGAAGGTGAGGGGGCATTAATGTGAGCCTTTGTCTTCCATTGAGCCACCTTTTGAAAACTAATGAGTCTTTCTCTTCCTCTTCTGAGTGTAATTAATATTGCATAAGGGTTCAAAGGATAAAGGAGTGAGGAGTAAAGCTGCAGTCATATAACTTTGTTGCCTATGGCTAACAATGCATGGGTGGAGTATAGTGTACGATAGTGAGATCTGGGGAACTGTGGCCAAATTCTTACTCCATTGAGCAAGAGTCCAGACTGGTCCTGGCCCATCATCAGCTGACATAATGCTTCATTGTTATCAGTATCCAAAATACCTAGACCCACTCAGATTTCTCTACATGCATTTTCATCTCCTAATTGCAGTATAGCTTAATAGGCATTTAAAAGAAAAAAAAATCAGTCCCTGCAAATCACATTTTTTTTACCACCTTGCCTTTACTAAATACAAATTGAAATAAAGCAGGGTGAGGGGGCAAGGGGAGGCAGAGACCTGGATGAGAACCTGCCCTAAACGATTGTGCCTTAAATGTCAGCGGCTTTAGGCTATTTTAACTCATGAAAACAATTGCAATAGCACTTGCCAGTCAGTCATTCGTGACTGAAATGTAAACAGTATATGGTGGTGAATTAATAACTGATAAACAGTTATATGGAACACTAAACAAGGTGTTTTGACCATACAGTACTGTTTATGAAATAAGCAGTGCTCACAAGAAATGCATTGTTGTGACTTTCAGTTGCTATGGAGAATCTAAGGGTTGAAGGTGGGGTTTTTTATGCATGTTGTCCATTCTTCAGGGAGATATTTAATTGCTGGAAGCAGATGGTGAGTTTTAAACCAGCTGCAATTTTGATGCATGTTAAAAAAAGAAAGAAAGGGGGGAAAAAAAAAGTCCTAAAAATAGGCTAAAGTTACCATATCCTGCAAAAAGATATTGCCAGCTCTTCATTCTGCAAGACTAAAAGCAAATCTCTCAGGAGTTTCTATGGGTTGAAGTATCTGAACACTTGAGTGTATATAGTCGAGGACAGAAGAGTAATTGTCGTAGGCAACTTCCTTCTGAGAGGAGCGGAGGGCCCTATATGTCAGTCTGATCCTACCCTCAGGGAAATGTACTGCTTCCCTGGGGCCCAAGTGAGGGACATTTCTAGGGAACTTCCTAGTCTGATTTGCCCCTCTGATTGTTATCCTTTCTTGATAGTTCAGGCCAGCAACAACAAAGTCACTGAGAGAAGCCTGAGGTTTATCAAAAAGGACTTGAGGGGATTGGGGAGGTTAGTGGATGGAGTGGGTGTGCAGGTTGTATTTTCCTCTATCCTTTCAGTGGCAGGGAAGGATACTGAGAGGAGCAGGAAAACCCATCTCATAAATACATGGTGCAAATGCAAATTCTTGTTTCTTTTGACCATGGGGCAGTTTGCTCAGCACCTGGGCTGATGGCCGTGGATGGGTCTTGCCTGTCTCAGAGGGAGAAATGGATCCTAGCCCCAGAGCTGGCAGGGCTCGTTGAGAGTGCTTAGCATGAGACATGAGGGGGGAAGGGGATAAAACTGGGCCCACTAGGGAAGAGCCTAGGGGAATGATAATGGGATTGGAGGTGAGGCAAAAGACCCAGCTAAAGTGCATCTACACCAATGCATGTATATAAATAAATAAATAAATAAATAATATATAAATATTATAATTATAAATGCAATATAACTATTATAATAAATAAATAAATAAATACACCAAAGCATGCAGCATGGGCAACAGATGGAAGGAGCTGGAAGGCACTGTGCAGCAAGCAAACTATGGCTTAGTTGGCATTATGGAAACATGGTGGGATCACTCCCACAACTAGAGTGTTGCAGTGGATAGGTGTAAGCTCTTCAGAAGGAACTGGCAAGGAAGAAGGGGTCGTGGCGTGGCTCTTTGTTAGAGAGTGTTTTGATGTTGTTGAGCCTGGGGCTGGGAATGATAAGGTTGAATCTCTATGGGTAAGGATCAGGGAGAGGGCCAACAATGCAGGCATCCTGGACTGCCTAACCAGGATGAAGAGACAGGTGAGGTGTTCTGTGAGCAGCTGGCAGACGTCGCGCAATTGCCAGCCCTTGTTCTTATGGGGGACTCCAGTTTCCCTGAGAAATGTTGGAAATACAATACAGTGCAGAAGCAATCTGTGAGGTTTCTAGAGCTTATGGAAGATATCTTCCTGACACAGCTGGTAGGAGAGTTGACCAGGGAAGTTGTCCCACTAGGCCTGCTGTTCACAAACAGAGAAGGACTGGTGGGAGGTGTGAAGATCAGTTGCTGTCTTGAGCAGAGCAACCACAAAATGGTAGAGTTCTCAAATGTTGGTGAAATAAGGACAGGGGGCAGCAAAACTG
Organism: Bambusicola thoracicus; assembly: GCA_002909625.1. Lineage (NCBI taxonomy): Eukaryota > Metazoa > Chordata > Aves > Galliformes > Phasianidae > Bambusicola > Bambusicola thoracicus. Next base: position 4,016 of record PPHD01019849.1, read on the forward strand.
CTACCTTGGACTTCTGGAACAAGGACTTTGAACTGCTCGGGATGGTGGCAGGGAGAGTCCCTTGGGATTCAGGTCTGAAGGTAAAGATGTCCAAGAATGCTGGTCGCTCCTCAAGAAGAAAGCCTTTGAAGGCATGGGAACAGGCTGTCCCCCTGTGCCAAAAGATGAGCTGGTGGGGAAGAAGACCAGTGTGGATGAACAGGGAGCTTTTCCTGAGACTCCATGAGAAAAAGAGAATCTAACACCTATGGAAGGAGGGAAGGGCAACTTGAGAGTACAAAGGATTTGTTAGGATGTTGAGGGAGAAAATCGGAAAAGCAAAAGCCCAGCTTGAATTCAACTTGGCCATTGGAGTAAAAGAGAACAACACTTTCTTTTACAAACCTTTGTTATTCTATCATTCTGTTTTTGTATGTCTTCTGGATTCTGTGTCCACATACAAGTGATTTACATAACAAGAACAGATGATGAAGTGTTTCAGTAACAGCTCTTTATGGCATAACTGTTGACATAGATACTAACTGTAAGGGCTCAGGTAAAAGAAGATGGTATTTGTAATTTCTGCTGCACATGGACATTACCTGGAATTATAGATGAACAAATATATGTATATCTTTGGATCTTTTTTGAGGTAGATATTTAATTTTTATGAATTCTGCATAATATTTTTTTCAGGCATCATTTATGTATCTGAGGTACAGCTGAGATGTAGCTTCTTAGTGTCAAATCCTGTGAAGTATTAAGAATTCTTACTGCTCACTGGAAACTGGCAAGCTCAATAATTTTCCAAATTAAGACTTCATTTTCACCAGTTAGTTGGAGTGAATACTTCTTCCCTGTCTGTAGGTGTTCAGATAGATTTTATGCTGAATAATGCCTGCTGGTAGCACCAGTCTTTCTCCATCAACTACAGAAAATTCTCAGTGAATTCAGTATGTGCTCCAGAGCAGACCTTGTCTCAAACCCTCTGAACTTCACTTGCAAAACTTGGTTTGAAAGCTGGCTCTGCGTTAAGTACATTGTCAGTAATGTTGGCAGCAGTTACACTGCAAGGTACAATCAGTTGGGCTTGACGCAAAACTCACTTAAGTATGCCTGAAGACAAGCTGCAGAACATGCAAGCTGTCAGGTAAGGGAAAGGTAGGAGAGGAAACTTGAATTGATCTTCTGTTGTAATGTACTGTAGCATTTGCCTGCTGTGTGCCAAAGACCTAGAACTCTGTGCCTGGCCTTGCAGCAGGTCTATGTCATGGTGGTCAGCACTGTGTGCGCAACATAGTGTGAGATTCTTCCTAGAAGAGCCTTATGTTTCCTGCTACAAGGACAGGTAGATTTTACAGGCACAGTATGGGTAAAGTGTGCCAGAGTCATGGCAATGCTGTAAATGCCAGAGCGCTTAATGGAACGTGCATATCTGGTATGGCATGCATACAGATAATTCTGCTTTGTGTTAGATGTTTTGAGTTGAAATATATAACTGTACACTGATTACAAGCTGTGCAATTCACAACTCCATGTTTGTCCTTGCAGTGGAACTGCACTGTGACCTATTGCCGGTCTGGCCCTATACAGGACCCCAGTACTGAGTGAGTAAGGTAGGTATGTTCAAGGAAAAGTGAAGGAAATACCAAAACCATCTAGAGTGATGAACTAATAACATCTTGTTTCCATAAAACCCTTACCTTCCTCTACCATTTAGCTTTGCACGGGCTCCAGTTATTTAATCACAATTGTCATTGTCCTTGCATGATCTTTGAACTATTACCTGATCCTGCCCCCTTGTCAGATTTTCTTAACTCTAGAAACAATAAACTTTCTGCTATATTTTGTCCCCTAATAAGAGATTCGTTCCCTTCTCACACCAGCCTTTTTGTGAGTAATAAAAGCTGCCTTTACTGCACAGTTTTGCCATCCCATGATCCTGAGATAGAAGAGTCTGGCAGCAGTGGAAGGTGGTTAAGAAAATGTCTGCTCCCAAAAGGATAGGTATGTGATTTACTGTTGTGCTTGGGCTGAGACAGTTAGCAGTCTGATGTTTAACTTAGCTGTTGGTTAACTTCTGTAGGCACAAACACATGGTCCACGGTGATTTTGATATAAAGCTTTGGTTATGCAAAGTCAGCCACTGTCTTTTTTGGAATTAAAGAAAGAGGAAGACAAAGTGAGGAAGTCTTTTTCATGAGAATGTTATGTCATTCACATCACCTTAACCCACTGATGACCTTAAGGGAAGAAAATGAAAAAGTCACATAATATTTAAATTCTTGTGTTCTTGGCAGTAGAATTTGCTTTGCAAATATGAGCATTTGGCAAGTTTCTACATTTTCCTCAGCAAAACTGAAATGAAAGCTGAGGAAGGGAATCAAAATTGAATTGTGCTGACCCAAACACATACTTCCTGATATCAACAGGATTTACATATATTAGCAGAAGAGAAGGAGCTCAGAACTACCTTCCTTAAAAAAAAAAAAATAGCACTGCATTTCTTTCATGAAGTTTAAAAAGGATCCCTCATTTGAAAGAAAAAAAAAAGGGGAAAAGCAGCATAAATTAAACTACATACGCTGTATTGCACCTAACTTTTTTTGGTAAAGGGAAGTAGGCAGATGATAGGAAGTCATGCATTTTTGCCTGTGTATTTATGTGCACAGATATATGGATGTGTACACATATTTAAGTGTTTTTTAACAGCTGCAGGACTCAAGCATACATCTCCAGGTGTATGTGAGCTATCTGAACCCTTCAGATTTTATTGCATAACACAGCCATATTGCAAAATATTACCACACCAAGATCATTTACATTATTTCATAACAAAAAAAAAAAGAAGTACTATTACAGAACATTTTTACCCTTAAGGGAAAATTACTAATTATTTAAAACATTGTCTGTGTGTTTGTGTGTGGTGTATAGGGCTGTATGAGCCTCATTATGGAAAAATCTAGGGGTGGATTAAAGCAGGATCTGTGGGATACAGCCTAAGGTCAGAGGAGTTTCAACAGACAAGAATGTCAAAAGCAAAGCAGAAAATGACAGCACAGTTGATTGTAGTGATTGGGGTGATACAGACACATACCTTCAGGGAAAAACAGCTCTTCAGAAAGGGGAACAGCTGTGTAAGACTGTCTTAGGCCTGATCAGGGAGCAGGTGACATCTAGAAGCAGAGCAACATAGGAGGCAGGTGTTTTGGCCTCAGAATGGAATCCGGAAACCTCTGTTAAGCTTCTACATTCTTTGAACAGTGAGTGGATTGCTAATTTCTGAGAAAATTATTTCGCTTATCTGTATCCCCTCTATTCAAATCTGCATTTGTTTCTTGCTGTGAGGGGACAGCACAATTGCTGAGCTGTTGCCTACGTCTTTGTTAGAGATTTTTTTTACCGTACAAATTATTGTTTTATTCATTTTGTTCTTACAAGATATGTAAGAAAAAAATCCTAAGTTCTCCTTCCTGCTTATAAGATTGCTTCTGTGTTTCACCTGATGATCAAAATAGAGGTCTCAGCACCTTCCAGCAAATGGCCCAGTCTCGCCTGTGCAAGCTCGCTCTGATCTACTTGGATTCACGCACACTCCGAGGCCCCATCAGTAACTGAGTGAGCAGTGGTGTTATTCCAGCAGCTTTGAAGAGTGTCACCACTCTAGGTTAAGGCATCCAAGATGCCTTTCCATGAAATGCCCAGTGACACCTGTTCAAGGTGATGACGGCTTCCAGTCACACATCCTGGGTGAAACAAGATCTGGTCTAGAATGGATTACCACCTGTATCACCTTCAGCTGAAAGGAGAGGGGTGACTGATATTTGTTTAATCAGCCTGACCCAAAGAATAGAGTAGATGTACAATGGTTTACATTTATTAAGGGGTAACAGAAGAGGCACCTGGTATCTCAGACTGTTGTGCGTGTCAGGTTCCTAAGGAGATGTCTAACATGTTAGACTGAGTTTTACATTATTCTGAAGTGTAACATTCGACACAATTCTCTATGAATTGAAATGTCTTCACAGATAGAGACAGGTTGACTAGCAATTTATTTTGAGGATTGTAATGTAAGCATATGGTTCCTTTTTTTTGTCTCTGACCCTAAGAATGCTTGAGTTTGAAATTTGCAAAATACTGGTTTTGATGTATATTTAAGCCTAATTTTTTTAACAGGGCAGGCTTTATTTCTCAATATCCTACTGAGTAAGGAAGTGTGATCCTATGACATACAGAAGACTGTCTGCAAAGTGCATGGAACCCCACCAGTAGAAGACAGTGTCTGGTGTATTAGTGTGGAGAGTCTGCCCATGACCTTTCTCATCTTTCCACTATCCAAATTTGACATGTACTGAGCTGGAACAAGGAGGCTAGTTTGATGGAATGGAAACATATGGATTAGTAAAATTCCCCTCTCAGGATAGGAAATCCCTTCTTGGGCAGGTGTAATAAAAGGACTTGGAAGTGATTGCCTCCCCAGCTGCTGTCTTTCTCCTCCAGTTGAGCTATGGTCAGAAAGGAGAGTTTTGATGCGTAGATGTTCACTGAGAGATCAGTTTAGCCTAAAGCTTAGCAAGCAACAGCAGTAATCAGGATACACAAGATACTTCTGAACTTGCTGTTGTATGCAAAGAATCCTGATACTTCATCTAGAGAGGATGATGGGACTTAATTCTTGAACGTCATCTTGAAGCTTTCTAATGCAAAGAAGAGCAGTGAATACTATTTTTACAAGGCTGAGAAACAGTCCATGCTTGTGCTTGTTCACCTGTTTCCACATAATACAGACTTCTTGTGAAATATGTCTGAGAATATGTTATACTAGGAGTACACAACTGAAATCTTCCCATGATTTTGACAGATTTAAGTTGTGCTACGGCTGGCACTGTCCAAAAAATTCCCATGTCTCTGATCTACTTCCTGCAACTCCTGTTTGCTTGTGAGTCCTTTCTCTCTTTTTCTTCATGCAGTCTTTTTCAGGCGCTTCAGTGACTACTTATTCCTATGGAGCTATTCATAAGCTCTTATAGGCTATAGGGCTTAACATGCAAGCATCTGTGTGGAAGACAATACATGATTGACCAATCAAAAGAGAGGGCTTCCAGATACCTGACTATCCAGGACATGCTTTCATTTGGTAAAGGCGAATCAAACTGGTAAGGCCTCTCCTGGAGTACTGTATCCAGTTCTGGGTTCCCGGGTACAAAAAAGACAAGGATCTCCTGGAGAGAGTCCAGCAGAGGGACACAAAGATGATAAAGAGCGTGGAGCATTTCCCTTATGAGGAAAAGGTGGGAGATCTGGGTCTGTTCAGCCTCGAGAAAAGAAGACTCAGAGGCAATCTTACGAATGTTTATGAATATATTAAGTGTAGGAGTCAAAGAGATGTGGCCAACCTCTTTTCAGTGTTCTGTGGGGACAGGACAAGGGGAAATGGCCATAAACTGGAACATAGGAAGTTCTAAAACCACTATGTGAAAGAACTTCTTCATGGTGAAGGTGATGGAGCTCTGGAATGGGCTGCCCAGGGTGCCTGTGGATTTTCCATCCTTGGAGACTGTCAAGACCCATCCAGACGCCTACTTGTGCAGCCTGCTGTAGGGAGCCTGCTTTGGCAGGGGGGTTGGACTTGATGATATCTAGAGGTCCTCTCCCAGCCCCTACAATTCTGTGATTCTGTGATACCATCTGATGTGTATGTTTTTCAGCGCAAGTATACCACATCTTTCTCTTCCCATAAATTCAAGTGTACCTCCGCAAGTAGGACAGAAGACAGAGCTCCAAGTTTGGTAACCCTGGGTTCCCAAACTACTAATCGAGAAGCTTTGATGAAGAACACACTTGCAACTGCAGCTGATCATTAAGTGGAAATTAATTTGTGAATGACTGAAGGCAGCAGCAATTTAGAGGTGCAGCAACTGAGAGAAGTGCCAGCACATCTACCCGCACAATACCTTTTCTCTGAGTAGACTTCTGTTTTCTCTTAAAGTATTCTTTGAACTGGCTTGTAGGGCCGTACTTGTCAATTATTTCAATAGTCAAATGGATGATATCTTCTGTTACCAACTATTTATATTATCAGTTTTCATCCTTGAGAATATATGAGTTGTATGTATCTGCAGGGGCAATGCATATGTGCCTATGTCTATCTAATGAGTACACAGAGTAGAAAATGGCACAAACTGTTGCTGTTCTCTTGCTATCCAATGTAATTTATATTTGAATTATAATGAACTCACAGCTAAAGTTGAATCAAAAAATGAAATGAGTCAAATTGTTCATCTGCCAGTTTGTAGTTCTATGCTGCAAGGTTTTATTACTATTTTAGGGTAGCTCACCAAAAAGTAGACTCATCTGTGCTCACATTATGTGCTAAAATTAGCAAACACTCATTCTTAGAGTCAAATGAAGGAAACAGAATTTCATGGAAAAGATTTATTGAAGTGCAGATCAGTTCTCTGTTATTGATGCTCCAGTCCACACGCAATCACTCCACCAGTAGCATTTCTTGGTTGCGCAGTGTTACTTGAGCTGCTACCTTGAGCTTCTCCCCATTAGATAGAGGGTCTGCTTAAACAATATATGTCACATGGGATTCAGTGCTGGGCAGTTACAGCAGGTATTAGCATCTTTCTTGTTTGGGGTGTCATAATTAACATTAAAGATGAAATATAACTTAAAACTAGCATTAATTTTTCCAAAGTAAGTTTAGAAAAACTATCTGAAATGACAGTTCCAGGAAGGAATGATGTGTACCTCTATGAGATACACATACAACATATACTTGTATATGTGTATTTAACATGTTGTCTCTATTGAATAGATACTAACATATTAATTAAAACATAGTGAGTATGTTTGCATGTATACCAGTAAGCTTATTATATCCTCATCTGTAGACCATATTTTAAGCTTTACTGAAAGGAAACAACTTCTGTGTTTGTCTTTTCAGCTGTCTCCTCTTTGAACCTGGAAGTGAATTTGAATGTTACATGTGACTTGTCTAGTGTTATCGCTGAGTACGGTATCTTCCATCAAAACTAAGGTTGGTGGCAGTGGTTCATGCTTTCCTGAGTAGCTCTGCTCACTGTGCTACAGCTCTACTGCTGGGGGTGAAAGAACAGTGAATTTCATCATTATCTTCTTTGAACTTGTGTACAGGATAAGAGAGTCCAGCAGTGACACTTCTAGAAACACCTAGTCTGACTGGATTAAAGCAGCAATTTGTTTCATACACATTAAACAGATTTTGTTGGTCAGAAAACTTATGTGCACGTTAACAAGTCAAAACTATCCAGTTTCAGTCCATCAGATTGGCATTTAGCATCTAGGACTGGCTGGTTTATAAAGTGTGGCCTCATCCCAAATACAGTGAATAATTTGGCAGTGGAACTGTCATTTTCAGAGAAAGTATGCTTGTGTCCAATGATGCACTGTAAATAAGTACCATAAAATTTTAGTCCTTCTGTTTCCTTTTACAGTCATCTTTGCTTGTTTACACCCATGTAGTCTCACAGTGAATAAAAATGATAGTCATGTTCTTCATCCTCTTGCTCCAATGGAAAGAGGATCGGGAATTTGATAAGCACTGAAGAACAAAGAAGAAAATCTGTACCTTCACCTTAAATTATGATGTAAATAATCTAACCTAAGTTTGTGCATTATTGCCTGTCCCTTAAAATGGAATCTGGGTGTGGTGGTGGTACTTCCCAAAAATGAAGTCTGTAGTTCCTAGAAATAAAGTCAATTTATAAGCACAGGTGTTATGGAGTACTGGTTTGTTACGATATCCATATCTAGAAGAATTTTGAGCTTCTTAACTTTGGTCATGGTTTGGCCTTGAAACCAAAGCAAATACATTTGGCAACTTTCAATAAACTGGATTATAGCAGAACTTAATTTTGTTCCATCTGACAGGGCATTTTGTCTTTTTCCACCATTGTGTTGTTTGTAGGACAAAATGCAGGAAGTAAGCCTGTTTCTTTGTTTGACGCTGTACTGAATGACGAAAATGGAGTGCAAGTCCAAATATACTGAGATACTATTACTTGTACATGCACAACAAACTGACTTGAATTAGTCATTCAAAACTATTCATCATGCAGAAAGGCTTACAGGGAAAAGTTCCCATTACGCAAAGAGTTGTACGTGATTTTACTTTACATGACTTTAACCCTTAAAATTAAATAAAATTTCATAGGACTGGTGAATTTCTTTCACTTTGTTTTATTCTATTTGCAAAGTATCTTCAGATCTTGAAGTTAGTTTATATGACATCTAAAGACTTAAAGTTGATAAAGTTAAGATTAAAGGATAGACCTTAGATTTCTGTGTCATGTAGCTTCATTCAGCTTCTCCTGTGTCTTTCTGAACAGGCATTGCTCACATCAGTCAAACCAAACCAGCAATGATGCACTTAAGCTTCATAAATGCACAGATTTTATTTTCTGTTGTTCTAATTAACAGGATTGTGTAGTTTTTAGATCCAGCCTGCATGGCAGAGTGCAGCACAAATGGCCTGTACAAAGCTCTGTGTTGTGATGCTGGATGTTCCTGGTACCTACCAAAGATTGTTTCAACAGCATGCTACAGCAGTCAGCAGAACTGTCCTCATCTTCTTTCTCAGAATGGAGCATTTTAAAATGCCTTTCTTACTGATAAAATTCCTGTTTGATCAGTGGTTTACAGGTGCATCTTTAGCAAAGACATTTGTTCTGTAATACCAGCTCTGAAGCTCAAAAATCAGTCTTTTCTTCAAAGGAAAATGCCATTTTGCTGAAGATACCTTACAGCAACACAGAGCTGTGGCTTGTGGCCTTAAAGTCCTGGCTTTTATTTCCCCTAAATACACTGCATTCTGCTTTCTTTGTGTCTGTCACGTTGAATAAGTAACAAACAGCAGACTCAGGATGACATCTTACATTCGTGTATCAAGTGATATAAAACAGGGAGATCTTTGAATTGTGAGATTGGAGTACCATTAGTGGCTGCTTCTGGAGCCAGAGATGTGGAATGAAGTCTCATGTGTAGGTATTAGAATCCCATCTTGCAGCCACTAACTTAAAATTTGGTCAGTTTTGTTTTTAAATATGAGACATACTACTTTGGCACCTACTTGTTGCCATCTGTTTGAAAAACAGCCTCAGCCTTTTTATTTATTGTTTCCCTGCTTGAGGTTCCTTGTGAGCCTTCTCCCTGCTGCCCTCCTCTGTGGCCCTTCTTTGCTGTCCTGTACCCATCTATGTAGCTTTCTCTACTGCGCTACTCCATCCCTGTAACTGCCCATGTCTTCTTGACTGCTGTGGTGCTACAGCTTTGACTCTGCTCAGTGCCAGAGTCATGGCATAGGCAGTGGTACGCTTGGGTCTCTGCCTCCTTTGCTTGTGCTGAATTGTGCTTCAGACCCGTGGGCTGACATCCAGTCTCTCCTAAGATCCAATCACTAATCAATCGGATGCTGTCTCTGTGTTGAATGCCTGTGTGCCATGAATGAGAAAAAGAACAGGATCCTGTGAGAGCAGGTTAACTGACTCATATAGTTTTCTGGCCTGATAACTATCTCATCAGTGGCAGATTTGAATAATTCACCAAAGTAATGCTACTACTGCAATTAACAGAAGGGTTATTTGCAAAAGATCTTTTAAATTATTGTGGATCACACTTCTGAGAATAGGTTAGAAGGTTCATTTTGTATTACACCTTTCTTAATTCAGGGTTTAAATTAAATTAAATTAAATTAATTTTAATTTACATTAAAATTCTATGGCCTATCTGTTCAAAGGCATGGTTTGACAGCTCTCAAGACTGATGCGAAGCTGTCCATGTCTTTTCCAAATCAGAAGTGGGAGAGCTTCCAGATTGGTGATGCCTTACTCCTGTGACAGGTAATAGGTCTTGACCCCCATATGGTGACGT
>PPHD01019850.1:0-13909 GCA_002909625.1 Bambusicola thoracicus
GCAAACTGCCCCCACCCCCATGCCGTGTTCTGCTATGGGCTGTGCCAGCAGCGGTGGCTTTCAGTGCCACCAGCACTGCCTCTGGCTGTGATGCCCCCCTCTCAGCCCTCTCTCCTACCAGCACCTGGCTTTGCTCCCAGCTCCAAGCCCCATCCCTGCAGGTATTCAAGGCCAGGCTGGATGTGGCTCTGGGCAGCCTGGGCTGCTGGTTGGCGGCCCTGCACATAGCAGGGGGTTGGAACTGATGATCATTGTGGCCCTTTTCAACCCAGGCCGTTCTATGATCGCTCAGTGCAGCGCCTGCTGAGCGCTTTGGGGCACAGAGCTGAGCGCTGCTGGTGCTGCCTTCAGGGCTCAGAAAGGCCCTACAAATGCCGCAGGCTGTCTGCTGGGAGCTCTGCTCATTGCAGGACATCCAGAGCTGTGTGCTGGGAGCTCTATCAGTGCATAACCATAAAGGGTTAAATTAACCCAGCATCCATTTGCAGGAGGGTCACTTTGGCTCCTTATGGTGCTATTGATCCTATTTTCTTCAAGGGAGTTCCAAAAAGCCGTGGCTGCTTTATGCACTACGGGAGCCTCTGACTGCAGCTGCAATGCAAATCAAACCCTGATCACTGCAAACCGACTTTGCTCTTTGGAGATTAAAGCCTCCAGAGGCAGAATTATCCTCTGATGGGTTTTCGGGACTTTGATGATCTTCCTCGTGGGTGGGGGGGTGGGTTTGTCATCTCCTATCCCCAGAGTTTACATTAAGCCAAATGAAGGAGAGTGGGATCGTGGCTACGACTGTGTCAGCGTAGGCATACTTTGTAATTAGACAGCTATTACTGCAGAGCAGGGGAAGGACTAAACCGATACAAATCACTTTTATACCAACCTAATTGCACCCACCAAAGAGTTCAAGGCAGCATCATTCTTTCATAGAAGAAAAATCACACCCCTCACCATTATTACTGTGGTGAAGTGTAAATGCAGAGCAGGCCGTGGATACCAATTGAAGTGCAGTTGGCGGAGGTGCCGTTCCCTAAATAGAAGAGACGTAACAGAAGAGAAAGCAAAATAAATAATGAAATGGGAAATGATGGGAGCGTATATCTGTGATATTGTCAGATTGCCCGATGAGCCAACGGGGAGATCAGGGGAGAAATTATTGTATAAATCATTGAAGCAATTTCTTGCTGCTGGTTTGGAGAGAATCTATCCATTCTAAATGCGAAGCAATTAATCCTTACAGTCTTTGGTGTGTGTATAACTCTGTGTCTCAGTGTGCTCGAAGCTGATAAGGGATCTCCAGGGGCCACCAACCAACTTTGCTTCAATGACATACAGTCATTCTATCAGAACACACTGCTTCCATTTGCCCGGAGCACAGAGTGACTCCTGGAATCACTTCCCAAGGATTCCATGAGTGTGGGACCAAACCTGTTCCTGTGCCACCAACCGCACTGAACAGGCTGCCCAAGGAGGCTGTGGATGCCCCATCCCTGCAGGCATTGAAGGCCAGGCTGGATGTGGCTCTGGGCAGCCTGAGCTGCTGGTTGGTGACCCTGCACACAGCAGAGGGTTGGAACTCAATGAGCACTGTGGTCCTTTTCAACCCAGGCCATGCTATGGTTCTATGTGATGTTAATAAGAGCTTATTTCCACCACAAAAGCCTTCAGCAGTTCTCAAGTTTTGCAAAGCACTTGGAGAGGAAGCAGCGCTGTGTCTGAAACTCATTAACTTCTCGTGTTTGATTACTTTTCTTCTTGTTCCTAATTAGGAACAAGATTAAAACCTGATTAGTTTTAATTACTGTTGGATCTGCTGGACTTCGTCACAGCTGGCAGAGGAAGGAGAGGGGAAGAGGAAAGGGGGAGAGAAAGGGGAGAGCATTAAAAGAGTCATGGACATGGATGTCGGTGAGATCTGTGGTTCATATACTGCTATGGAAAGGCTGCGGGTGGGGAGGAGCAATCTGTGACAGTCATTTATGGCTCCTTGCTGTGATGGAGCCCTGGGCTGGGGATGAAGAAGGGGCTGTTAAACACAAGCAGGCTATCCGGGGTGTTGTAAGCAGGAGTCCTCGTATCACAGCTGCTGCAACCATTGGCTGATGGGTCGCTGGGAAACGAGTGAAGCTGTAATGGCTCCTGGGCTCAGCCCTGGACCTGCTGTGCCAGAACCCATCTGCTTGTTGACACCGCCTCACAGGTATGGCTCAAATGGGAAAGGCAGAGTGGAATAAGGGTGGTTTTGCTGCTTTGCTCCTCCTCTGAGGCAGGAATAAAAAGAGACTGCTATGAGCTTCCTTCTATCTCCTGTAAGTAGGAGGGTATGGATTCACACAGCCTATTTCTGATCTGCAGAATGACTCTGAAATAGGCTCATAGTAATTGCTTTCAAAGTTCTTTTGGATCACTGCACCTCCCTCCATGCGTGGCTTTTGGGGCCTATCTGATTCCCTTGGCATTCCTGCTGTTTGGTTTGTTCTCCCCTTGGCTCTTCTCCTTCATCATAGGGAAATCTGGGGAACTGCTGCACTTCCAGCTCTTACCATAAACAAATGTGATGGTACCAACAGCTGTAGCTGAAACCAGAGCAACCAGCAAATGGCTCTTCTCTGCCAAATTGAAGAGCATGAGTTACCCACCCCTGCAACAGAAGGCAATGCTAAGAGTGAAGTCAAGGTTGCCCCTTTCGTGTGACCGCAGTGCAGCGCTCTCCTACCTGCTGATTCAGTCATATATACAGCCTTACATCCCCCTTTTGAACAGTGCTTTAAATCCACAAACAGCATCCCCGGGTAAGTTTGGGGCTCGGCCCTACAGGATTTATTGTAGAGTATCCAAGGATGTACTGTATTCAGGCAGCTGTGTCTGCGTTTGCTGGCAGATAAGCAGAGGATTCCATTTGTAGGCTGTCAGTCCAGCACCTTTCTACCGGCATCGTATTCCCTTTAATTAAAAGTAGAAAGCTCTGACAGTCTGTTAACAATGGAAACACTTGCAGGCAACTGTACTATTAACTGAGAACTGTTTCCAAGTCTCTATTGTTAATTATTATCATTACTAAGTATTCAGAGCAGGGAACACATTTACACTACTGCTCTGTTCTCAGCATCAGTCTGCAGTTGATTTCCAAGACTGAGTGTTAGCACTGTGATTAAAATGAACTAGATGTATACACCCCCATCTCTGTATTGTTCCCTTGATGTCCCTCCAGCAGAGTGATGCTCTGAGGTGTTTGATGCTATCATCTTCAAAGCCAGGTCTGTCTATGGAACCAATGCTTCCAATTGCAGTTACAGTAATGCAGCATTCAGTAGATGCCCAACTGGCAGAGCACCCAAAGTCTTCCACCCTGAATGACAGAAGACATCTTGATTCCATAGTGCAGATACAGACCCTGATCCTATCCCATAGGCTCCTGTGGGACGTAACTTCCTCTGTTTTGTCTAAATCCACCTGTGGAATTGGGATGTGCTTCCTGGGTTTGGGAGTATTATTTCATCAAGAGAAGTGAGAAACGTTTCCAGAGGTTCCTAAAATGCCATCGCAGCCATCCTGACAGCTTAGCTTTCAAGTCCCTGCAAACAGTGTAAGTAACAGCTCTGTGCATTTGGGCGTGAAGTCTGCATCTCTGAAGCCAAAACTGGCAATTGAAAGAGCCTCGAAAAATATTGCTGTAAAGTGGAGAATAAAGGAGATTTGGAAATGTAGCACTCGAGTGCTTCTCTTCCTCCATCCTCGCTGCATCCCATTTTCTAACAGGCAGAGCTGAGGCACAGCAGATGCCAGCTAAGCCTTGTAGGTTCCCTGCATACATTTCTGCTCCATGGCTGAGGAGGAGAGCACAAATGATGTCTGTCAGAGTAAATCTATTGAAGCAGTGAAGTCAAACCCGGACTTGGGGACAGGCTTAGAGCTGTGCTTACCTGTGACAGTGTTGTGTGCTGTTCGTCATCGTGATCTGCGTGGTGTTATCTCCTGCAGTCATACATCCCTTTTGCCTCCTTGTAGGCTATTAACAGACCACATTAGCAATAGATGATCCCATCTCTTCCAAAATCCCAAAAGGGAGCTCCCAACCTGTCTGCATTCCTCATTGCAGCAGGGTACACCTGTGTGATGCTTTGATATGACATGGAAAGATGCACGGAAGTCACACCGTGACTCTGATGCTAGGAATGAAGTCCCCTTGTTTCAGTACTCAAGCATCAAAGGATAAGCAGGGATTGAGCTGCACAGCCTGCAAAAAGCCTTTATCTGAGTGTTTGGTGTTTGCTTTGGTTGGAGATGCACACCTGGTCAGCAGCCAGCCCAGCTAACAAGGCTCATTACTGCAGTTCTGAATCTGAAGTGTTGCTTCAACAGCTGTCTGAAGGGAGGTGGTTTAAGTGCTGGCACATTGCATGGTGAATATCATTCTGCAGTTCTTCCCTGTAGTAATTAAAGAAAGAGAAAGCTTGGGAGCAAACTCTCAGCTCATGAAATACATGAGAAAGGAGGTCGGGAGTCCTTTCTCCTTTATGGGAGGAGGGACTGCAGGTTCCTGCTTCGGAAACATCCACTGAGTGCTCTTCACAGTCAGTCAGTATTATGAGTCTGTCACCCCCTGTTGGAAAAGGAGCTTCTTAAACCTCCTTTTAGCAGCAGATTTGCTTTTCCATTCCGTTATCTGCCCACATTCACCCCCATAGGCTGCCTAAAGACTTCCTGGTGTAGATTTCTCCTCTTTTTCCTCCTTTTGTTCTCTGCTCAGCTGCAGTGTGACACACTTAACTTAGCCTAATTTTCCAGCTGCCATCGGTAATGAGAAGATAGGCCTTTGCCACTAACATCCAATCTTCAGCAGTATTGGAGAACATGTGGCAAGAATGCTGAAAGAGAATCTCAGAAGGCCTGCAAATGGATGAGGAACTGGAAAAGCTGAGAATCATAGGATCATAGAATGGGCTGGGCTGAAAAGGACCACGATGCTCATTGAGTTCCAACCCCCTGCTGTGTGCTGGGTCACCAACCAGCAGCCCAGGCTGCCCAGAGCCACATCCAGAGCATGCATTCTCTATCCCTCATACCCTTCTATACAGCAAAGAAAGATGCTGAAATACAAAAAGAGCTCTTACCTGGAGGAGAATTAAAACTTACAGCTGTTGCTGAGCTGAAGCAATTATTTCATGGACTTACAGAGTAGGGGTTTCATATTTAAAGGGCAACAACCAAAGGAAGAATTGCAGCTTGAAGGGCCTCTCAGGTTTTCTCTTGTGTTGGTTGAAGATTGGATGGGAATACCTTACTTGTCATAGCCTGCTGTTACATAGAGGAAAAAATGTTTGCTACGTTTCAAATGGGAGAGGACTGGCATTGCATCTCAGGCTCCTGAGTGAGCCGGGGGACTGATGAGCCTCACCTGGGGCTGAGTGAACCCGTGGGCCTTTTAATTGCTCTGATGAGCTTCACCTGAGGCTCCCACCCCCCCACACACACCTTTTCCCTGTTGGCCCAAGAGCTGGGCCCTATAGAGCACTGCTGCTCTTTGCTGGTTGCCCTAGCTGCACCCTGCTGCTCTCAGCCCTGGATTCCTGCTTCGGTTTGCTGGATGCTGTTTCCCTGGCTGTCCTCAGGTACTGCACCTCGTTGGTGGTTTTCTTGTTGTTATGCGTGTTATGGCTGTTTGTTTTCTTTGTGGAGCGGTATCAGTCTTGCTGCTTTATGATATTTCTATGGTTACTTCATAAAAGCTCAGAACAGGAATAAGCTTAAATCAACACCGGTGATGTGGTGAGCAGTATTTCTTGAACCGCTTTGATATTAGTGCAAATGATCTGTTGGAAATAGGGAAAGAAGGTTTTAATGTGGGCTCACTCAGTCAGCTAATGCAGCCCCATGCAGTCTGAGTGATTTGCATTGTTCTTAACGCCACGACAGGCTTAGCAAAACAAACTATTGTGTTTCTTCTTCGTGGAAGTATAGAGGAGTTACCAGAACTGAAGCTATTAGGACACGGATTTGCTGTAGGAATTCGGTTAAGTTCTCCTAAAGACCCACTTTGCACAAACAGCTCTGATTCAAACGTGTAATTATTGCCCAATTGGACTTGAAGGCTTTTCAGGTAGCCAGCCACTAAATAACAGTGTGAGCTGGGAGTACCTTTGCTTTTTAGGAGGCTTTAAGCAATCGCACCTCAGGGATGCTTT
The DNA here is from genome assembly GCA_002909625.1 of Bambusicola thoracicus. Classification (NCBI taxonomy): domain Eukaryota; kingdom Metazoa; phylum Chordata; class Aves; order Galliformes; family Phasianidae; genus Bambusicola; species Bambusicola thoracicus. The sequence continues at coordinate 6,183 of PPHD01019850.1, forward strand.
GTGGGCATGAGAGCGTTGGGGTGGTTTTATTGCAAGGCACTATGAAGCATTTCTCCCCATCTCCTCCCTTATGCTTCTCCCAGCCCTTACGGTTGGCCTATGCTCCCAATGGGTCACGTTCTGTCTTCCTTTGCTCTCTAGGCTTATAGCCTGATTGGTTTTGTGTGAGATGAGGAGATGTTATCTCAAGTACAGCGAGGACTTCATTGTCTGCTTCTGCTCTGTTTTGCTCTGTATGCTCTTGGTTCTGCCCAGGCCCATCAATACTGAAGCAAACCTTATTTCCTCATCACCAGCTCTGAATGTTTTTGTTTTCTATGTGGACCTGAACAAATAACTTTCCTTTGTTTCTTCATGCTTAGATAGCGAAGTGTGAGCTCCTGGTCCTGGTAATTATTAGTGTATTCCTGGGGAAAATTGCAACAATCCATATTAAAGGGCTCCCTGCAGAAGCTTACACAGCAGGTACCCAATTCTGCTTTAAATAAAAGGCACTTGGAACAGCCAGGGGCTTAAAATAGGAGGAGGCAGAGGGAGCAAACAGGATTTTGAGGAACAGCAGGGATGATTTGCAGTGGTCAGAGCAGATCGTCGTGCTGAATTATTTGGATAATTAGTCTTCATTAGCAAATTGGAGCAAATTATGATACAGGGCCAGGATTGTGTTAACACGCTGGGTGGAGAGTCTTTCTTTTCCCCTTTCTTTCTGTTTTCTCAGCTGAGTAAAGCCCATATTAACAGTAACACCGCTGCTGGGTTTGTGTGCTGCCAGCAGGTGAAGAGAAGGGGCCTTGCAACCTTCTGCTGCCATTTTGTGTGCTTACATATTCTAGATTTAACATCTCCTGCGTTGCCTATCTTCACTTTATGAGGTATCCTAGGAATGCAGAGGCTTAAATGATCACATTTGGTTAGGTGCAACCTTCTTCTGACCCAGACGGATGAAGCTTTGCCTTGTAACAGTATCGCTTCCCCCTTTTGATGGGGAAGGATTTATTGCATGGTGTGTATAATGATGTTACTGTATGTGCTTGTCCACTGACCCATTCAGATGGATTCATAACGCATTAATCACAGCAGTACCCACCATCAAATCCTTATCTCATGAGGAAGTGCAGTCTGCCATGCATTCTGACCTAGGAACAGTGCTCTTATTTACATCGTAGTATTATGTGGCTGATATCCTATAGCAAACAAAGGAATGGAATATGAGAGGTCCAGTAGAAGAGAATGCATGTAATAGGATTGTAACTTCCTGGCTCACGATGTGCCATTTGTCTGACACAAACAGGATTCAAACAACAGGGGAAGAGTAGGAGGTGTGTGATTTAGTAACTAAGGAATCCTCGTGAACTGCAGAGGATCTGTAATTAACGGTGCCAAATGAGTGAAATCAAGAGTTGCATTTTGTAGCCTTCGTTAGCAGTTAAAAAGAAAGGAATGGAGGGAAGAACCCAACAGCCAGCAGGTTAGAAGTTAATTAGGAGCAGTTGTGAGGGAGTGCTGCTTTACTCTGAAGCTTGCAGAGTAATTTAAAGCTTTGTAATGCCACTATAAAAGTTCTTGTGCTGGAAAGTCTTCTGACAAAGGAAAACAAATCCCTGGGTAACTTCGAGCAGGTTCTGAGCTGCAGGGTTTCTACATCTGCCCATCAATACCAACACGTCTTAATTCCTGCAGTTAACTTCTTCAAGCAGATTCTGTGGAGGTGAATTGGCCAGTTATGCTTAGTCAGCATAAGTGCTCAGGCTTTAATGTGAGCTGTGCTGTTTTGGACAGTGAATGCAGAGGAGCTCTTAGCACTGTAAGCGCTGTGAGTCGGGAAGTGTTTATACTTCAAACAGATCCTAAAAAGAGATGAACCAAAAGGTGTTTGCCAACAGCACAGCAGAGCCTGGTGCTGCCTCTGTCCCCTCCTCACCTCAGTTTCTTACTCAGTCTGGTGATGGCACCATCCAAACCATGGGAAATAAGTTTGTTCACTGTGGTCTGTGGTAGAGGTAGGTCTGAGCAAACCTATCTATTACCTGAGAGCTCAGCCTCCAGATGGCTTGGCACTTAGCAAACTTCATAGGCTTTAGCCTCAGGCTCTTAAAATTCCACTTCTGTGCAGCAGTGAGTGTCCAACAGTGTCAGGTTAAGATTCTTTCCAGTAATGCCACATCTGTGTGTTATTGGATCAGCTGGCAGTGATACCAGTTTGATGCAGGTAAGAGAGGTGTGTTCCTGGGTTGGCAGCTCGGTGCTGGCGGTGGTAGGAACGTTCCTGATCAAGCAATATCTGATCTGTAGGCACAAAGTTACCCCTTCAGCATTGTTTGAGTTCATTTATGTGAGCAGACTTGCTTTGTCCGAGTTCAGCACTTTCTCTTAACCTAATGCAGCATCCTAAGCTGAATTTACAGCCCTGTGGAACTACAGCTTGAGTCCTCATAAAGGCAGGAGCACAGAGCACTAATTCTGTGCTGTCTGTGGGGGGTGGGATTGCACCATTGCTTCTGGGATGCTGGGACAGACACCGTCACCTCCATCCTTCTGTCACACAGTCTGTGATCGCCACTGATGTGCCCCTGAAACCCGCTCTGAAAGCTGTCACTGAATGAAGTTTGAAGTGCTTGATGTGGTTCTTTAATTAGAAAAGCGAGGGATAACTCATTTCACTTGCAAGTTTTGAAGCATTGTAGGAGCTGAAAACTGATGCTTGTATCCAAATGAGGGTTTCTTTGGGAAACAAGGAGCAGGGACAGCAACATGTAGTTTATGGCTCAACCAGTATGCTTTCTTCTGAATATGGAGAAGTAAATGAGACTGGAAGGGGATTCTGAAGTCTCTACAGCCTGTCCCTCTCATGGTGCTGTGTGCCCTACATGAGTGTGTGGTCAAAAGGGCTGAGCAGCAGTAAGTGTATAAGGGACAGTGAGGGGATGAAGTGAATGGCTGTGCATTCATCTCTGGGAAGCTCCGTTTGTAGAGTATGGAGCTCTGCTCTTACAGTATGGAACTGAGGCTTCTGGTGATGGGGACAGAGCTTCTGGCTGATGTGATTTGATACCAAACTGTGGCTTTCTGGCTAGGAGAGTCACTGTGACCGTCATTGTGGGCCACCTGTTTGGAAACCAGTGTGCTACAGACGATGATGTTTCTGTTATCTGTTTTCTTGCAAGGTTATGTGTGGACCTACTGCAGTCCTCAAGGCTTTGATCCGGGTGTCATCCTCACCTCTTGCATCCACGTCCTTCTGCTGTTCCTCTGTTTGCTATTTGTGCCTTAATGTTTCTGCTGTGGGTTCCTATGGGCTTTGTCTAACAGAGCAGTTTGGTTTCAAAGGGAGAGTTTGACGAGTTGCTCCACAGCATCTACATAAAAATTCTTGTGTACCTTTTGTGTGGGAGGTTTTACAGGCACAGAGCTGTGAAAGGGTTAATGAGCCTAGGTGAAGTTAACAAGGGATGGGCAATAAATGGCTCCAGCTGTGTATAATTAACTGTAATACTGTGAAGTAAATGACTTTTATTGGCAAGCATGTCATAACTTCATTAAAAGTCATATTTACAGCCCTCTCACATGGAATGAGTACTTGTGTAGTCTGCAATTTAATGAGCACTCATTTTCACCTTGTTCCAATTATCTCCCACCCACCCCTCCCTCTCAGTGTGGGGAGCACGAAGATGAAATACAATGGGAGTGTAATTAAGGCTGGCGCAGATCCTTTTAGGAAATGTTTTTCTATTGCAGCACAATCGCTTCTATTGCTTACTACTAATAATACTTTAAGTGTTTAAAATACATAATTTTCCTTGGTCCCCAACGCATGATTTAAATAACTGTTATTAAAGAATGTCTCTGTGGGAAAGGTTTCCCAGGCCCAGAGCCCCTGGTAGTTGGGCACCTGAGATGCTGCATCTAATGAGGCATGGTGACCTAACCGAGGAAGTGTACACAATAGGAAATTAGTATCACTTAAAAGAGGAAATTTGCAATTTGGCTTAATTACAGCTCTATCTGCTGTGTTGTGAGAGGTGGTGGAAAGCCCCTATGCTGGGCAAAGAAAGGCCCTTTGTTCCTTGCAGAGGGGGTTGTTCTGCATAGCCCTGTGCTGCCTCCTTGTACGCCATTGCTGCCTGATGTCTGTGTGCAGTGAAAGTTATGTGGACTGAGATGCTCTTGTGTTTCTCTCTTACACTGTGGAGGTACCAGTGTTCCTGGTGAAGCAGCTGCTGTGGCAGCAAGTCCAGATCATGTTTCTCTTATGAGGCTTGTGTGAGTCTAGAGAGGAAGTCAGACATATGGGACATCGGTGTCTGCTCTGCAGTCTTTCTCCCATCATTTAAAAGATGATCTGCAATAGGGTATCTCAGCTTAGGATGCGACTCAAGTCCTTGCTTGCCTTAGCAATTTACAGTTCAGTTCCATCTGACAGCTGACCAGACTGAGCAAAACTGTGTTTTCTGGGTCCGAGTCTAGCTTTTGTCATCTAGGCTTTTCTAATGGGCTGTACGTTGAGTACAACGAGACTTTTTCCATCTCCAACCACGCTGTGTTGTAGATCACATCCGAGCTCAGACATAACAGCACAGTGGACGCTTGCAGTTGGATTCCCTGTGTTCTCTACAACAACAGTCACTGCAGGACACTTTTGGGTCTCAGGTCTGGAGGCGGATGGTGCTGCCTGTTGTGGCAGCTGAGCAACCCTTGGAAAGAAGGGGATGCATTCCTCTGATGGATATGCTAGCAATTAGTATCCCCTGGGACCTACTCAGTAGTTCAGAATGAAATAAGGGTTACGGGAGATTAATTATTGGGCGCTGAAAGTGGCATGATTAGAAACGCGTGATAAATGACTTATCTCATGGCACAGCACAAAAGCAGTGCAAGCCTGTTATTCTTACCAAACACACATGTTAGAGTCACCACTAAGGAAATTAATTAGAAGTTAAAGATCAAGGTTCGTTGCAGCTATAAATCAACTGAGAAATTACAATTCAGAGTAGCATAGAATTTGCAGCAGATATTTATGGATGTCCCTTTCTGCAGGAGAGCCTCAATAGAGGCTTTGTTGCGGTATCTGTGCTGCAGTTCTTGGGCTGCCTGGTTAGCGGGACGTTCCAGGTTGAGTGATGCCACAGTGAGGTGATAAAGCAGCGCTGCTCCTCTGTTTGGGCAGCACTGATGGAATGCCCTATAAAAAAATAAAACTACCTTGATGTTGTACTCATTTCCTTCCACCTAGGGGGATGAGGAGGGCAATTATTTTTGTAGGAAATGCCTAATAATTAAGCAAGCTGGCTGTTTGTAGGGTGCTGACAACACTTGATCAACAAAGACTGGTAGAGCGTGGTAAAATAGAGCACCTGCAGGAAGAATAACCTGGTTTGATGACCTGTTTGTCAGGAGCTGAGCTGGTCTCAACCTAACCCTCACCTTTTCTCAGGCTACAAGCTATTAGCTGCTTATGTGACTTCTTTTTGGCACTAACAAAAGGCTGCTCGTTATTCTTAGGCAAAAAAAAGGATCAGATGAGTCACGTTTTGCATTTTAACAGCTGATCTGAATATGCAGTCGCCCTTCAAGCTCTCTAAGGCTGTGTTATCCTAAGAGGACTGTCAGCGTAGATTCCCGTTTGTGTTAGTGATGCCTGAATGCCTCTACCAAAGCATCCCTTTGCAGAGCCAAGTGGCGATAACCCTCTGATCTGTCAACGTTGTTGTCCAAACAGCAGAGGGACCTCCTTACCCCATGTTGGCAATGGGTGGCACTGCTAAGAGCTGTGTCAGGGAGCTGCACGGTGGGCAGACAGCATTTGCTGACCAGAGGTGTGCATCCAGCTGCAAATATCTTTACAGAGGATGATGATAACCCATGCTTTTCTAAGGAGTTAAGGATGAAATCTGACTTGGGAAAGATCAGTAATGGTTTTTGGTCAGGTTATCTTCCAACACAGTGCTGTAAAGAATGAAAGAGTGCAGTTCCAGTGCTGTGTTGAAGAGCACCTGCAGCAGCTTCCCAAGGGCTCCTGGCTTGGCAGAAGGTGCACATCTCAGTGCTGTATCCTCAGGAGTGTTTTCTCATCCACTTGCTCTCCAAAGGCACTATGGTTACTATACAGCCTTCTTTTGCAATTAAGACACCCCCCTGCATACTTTACATCATGAATATCATTGATAATTGTGTGATACAGTAATTGAGGAGGGCAGTGATTAATCCCTGCGATAAAACTTGTCCTTGGAACAATTGATTTTACTGCCAGAGATGTACAAACATCCTGATGGAAATACTCTCATGTAATTATCGTTATTAGTTGAAGCTTGTTGGAGGAGGGAGGAATGAAAAAATCAATTGCTTCGGATTTGTCATCACTGATCTGTTATGATCACTTTAATGCAGAGGCGTTGTAACTCACGGTGTGGTTTTCCCGTCTCATGAGCAGTTAGGAAAGTTTACAGGAGCTGTAGAAGCTGAACGTCATGGGGGAGATGGCTGCTGTTGAGCTGTGGGGTGCTTTCCTTTCTAATGCACCTGCCTATGGAAAGCAGAGATGGGTGAAGAGGAGCACCAGGAGCCGGGCTGTTGGAGTTTGAGGTTTGTCCAAAACTCAGCTCTAATGATGATTGTGGGTGAATGGGTTTAAAAGCACTTTCTTGGGGCATTACGAGGGAGCAGTTTTCTGAAGTCCTTGAAGTGTGAATAATCCAGAATCTGGGGGAATGGGGTGGCCAAAATGGTTACTGCCGCGTTCATTTGTGATTTAGAATACCAGCAAGGGTGTAAAAAGCAGCTCAGCTCCACGTTCTAATCAAGGAAACAAACTGTAGCAACCACAGCTCTAACATGAGCTCCAGATCGTAGCAAGCAGCAGTGGTGTGCTGCTGGGGCAGGAATTAAGCTGATAAATCATCAGTGCATATTCTGTAAGGAGGCTTTTAAAGGAAGTCTTGGGAGCAAGAAGCACGCTGGTAGAGAAAAGGACTTTTTCCCTCTAATGGCCACTGGAGGAGGTATTCATTAGGAGCTGTAATCAGAGCTGGGAAGGCTATAGCACAGGAGTGCCTTTGTGAGGCTGATGCTGTGCTGCAGCGCAGGATGGATTGCAGCTGAAATAAAGACCTGGCAAATGACCCATTCATCCTTCAGGTAGTGGAGAACAGGAACTGTATCCGAGTTCTGCTCTTCCAAAACGAAGCTTTCCACAAGCTGAAACCAAAGTGAGGTTTCCCCCCATCATATTCCCTGCAGAAAACCTTTGTGCATGTGGGGCGCTGGGTTGGGGTGCACTGCTCTGTTCTGTATGCCTCTGAGCAGCACAGCATCTGATCCACTGAGCAGCTCCAGATGTGCTCTGGTCTGAGCCATGCATAAGACCTGTGTGTGCTTTTAGGTGTACCTGAGGCTGGTACTGTTTCTTTTCCTGTATGAATCTTGTTAGAAATCCTTTTAACTACAAGAACATTAAGTTGAAACCAATTATTTACTGAGCTGGTAAAATGAGCCCTCTGTCTGCTTGGTAACGAGAGCCCACGAGGTGTTAAGGTTGTTATTGGCCCTGTCAGAACTTCTTTCCTGGATGTAAATCTATGGCTGGTTTTACAGCGCTGGCAAAGGAGTTTCTGTGGTTAATCAATATTTAGTGGGCGGTGAGCCAATGATAAGGCCAAAGTGTTGAGCAATGAGAAAAACAAAGAACATGAACTCAGTGCTTTGAAGTTCCACTGTCAGCATTAAGATTTAGG
>PPHD01019851.1:0-10029 GCA_002909625.1 Bambusicola thoracicus
GCGCCGGCACTCCTGCGCCTTGGTTTTCCTGCCCAAGCCAACCATTTTGGTCCAAGACAGAAGAAAAAGCCCACTGTCTTTAATGAATACATCTCAAATGCAAAAAAAATACCAACCTGAAACAAGGCAGAATTTAATGGACTATCTCTGCAGATGGGTTCTCATTTTGTCCCCCCCCCACCCCCTGCAGCCACAGCAGCCCCCCTACCCGCTCATCCCTCCCCCGCTCTGATCCCATATACTGCAGTTAAATTTTTACTCCCTGGTATGCAGACTCCGCCGGTGAATGCAAACAAGTAGATCTGCAATATTTACCCTACTCAAGGTGAATATACTTCACCAGCATCATTAATGCTGCCAGCCTCAATGCAGCCTTCCGAGCATGCCCGCGGCGCCTCAATAACATCAGTGAGGTCCGAGAACACTTGCCTTGCTGACCCCAGCAGAAGGATGTGCTGTTGTTTCCAGTTTTGCTTCCTTTGTGCACCTTGGCTTTCACATAAACTGGCCTGAAATCAGAGCCATGCAAGCTGCAATCTACTACCAAAACACTGTTACCTAAATGCTACAGAACTGGGCCAAAGCGGTCGCCTCGGTATCAGCTCACGGTGCATCAGTTATATAAAGGCTGCTCGGACAATATTGTTTTGCTGTTCCACATCTGCTAAGGGCAGATCTAGCATGCGTGGAGTCATTTGTCTTCCTGAGCAGGGCAGGCAAGCTAGGAGCCAAGCCCATCCGCTACGATTCATAGGACCCTCACAAGACAGGCAAGCGGTGCAACAAAGCACAACGACATACTTGTTGGCACCCACCACGCCAGCAGTAAAAACAGCCACAAACCAATTCCAAGTGTATCTTCCAGCCTGATCCCCTAAAAGCTGAGTCCTGCCCACCCTTCTCCGCCCAGAGCCCAGAAAGAGGAAGCTTTTGTCAGCCATTACGATCCTTGCAGATTCTGAAGCAGTTTCTGCAGCCGCTGATGGACACACCGCCCTCATTTCCCTACAACAGCACAAACAAACTCCTCTTTCACAGCAGCTCTCCAAGAAAATGCGGCGCCTTCTGCACCCTGTGCACCAGGACGGCTCAGCCAGCATGCTTTGAAGGCACCAGTGCCCTTTACCTGCCACACACATCCATGTTGGAACGAGCAAGCCAACACAGGTTGGTGGGAGCAGCTGGGTAGGAACCCACAGGCTGCAGAAAGCAGAGTGGGAGAAGCACCAAGGCTTGGGGAGGGCTTTAGCAGCCTCTCCTCAAAGCACTGCCCGTGGCAGCGTAAAACCAACCTCGTGTATGTGTGATCAGCAGCAAGCTTCCAAACGCTTATAGCCACCAATGAGCAGCTCCGGCCTCTACGCTCCCCCACGTTTGCAAGAGGAGAATGGAAGAAAAACAGATCCCTTTTTGTCCATACAAGGTTTCTTAGCTCAGATTTGAAGCAAAACCCAGCTCTGTGCACACTCAGCCTAACATATGTAGGAAGGAGAGTTAAGTCCAATCTTTTTCTTTAGTTTTATTTAAATCATGCAGTCCTGTGGTTCGATTTCAAATACAGGCTGTAAACGTCTCTGGAAGTCTGAGCAAGTTAGCTCTGTAACAACACGCCACACAGACACTGCATTAACTGACATACCTCTTTTCTAACAAAGAAAAGAATTATTGATCTCTTTCTTGCTGCCCATAACACAACACCAGCCAGACATCCAGCTGGAGTCACTGCAGTCAGGCCTTACACAAAGGGGTGATACAAAGTGTAGGTGAAATAGCTCGAGAGAGAGATCACCAGGCAAATATCTGCACTGGAACAAACAGAGCACCAGTCCCACTCTGAATGGCACAGCAGCAGCGATACAGAAGATAAATGAGAGGAAAACCACAATCCTCCCTCCACCTGTCCACACAGGTTCTTATAGATTCGGGCTGATCTATTATTAGCTAGAAATCCGTGTCTGTAAAGCCAGCTGAGCACTTGAGATCTCTCTTTATGAGAGAAAACCTGGAAGAGTGCACCAGAAGTCCACACATGCCCAGTTTTTGCCTCTTTTCTAAGGCATTTCCAAATAGCCAGCGCTTGTAACAGGCCACTGGGCTACAGAGATGCTCAGTCTGACCATAGACAGCCACTCTTATTCAGAAGGAAATAAAGTTAGCACCGACCTGTTTGAGCTGCTCATCCAATCTCCAGTTCTGGCGTCCAGACGGGGAGCCGGCATATGGCTGCTTAGTAGTGTCCTTACCCTGTTCTTCTTTGCCCTGCTGTCCCCTCTGGTGCCCTGAGGCCGGAAGAGGATTCGAGGTAGAGGCCACTCTTTGGTTGTGGTGGGCAACTTTGGGAGCGTGAAAATATTTCAGAGCAGAGCAGGATTCTTTTCCAGTCACATCAGCAGCATCCTCCAGATCTCCTCCTTCCAACCCCGCTTCCTCTTCCTCCTCCTCTTCCTCCTCTTCCTCGTCCTCCTCTTCTTCTTCTGGCTCCGAATTCATGCTGCTCTGATCGAAAGCCCGCGTGGCCCCAGCTGCGGGTGGGCCTCTGGCCAAGGGACCGACAGCAGAGCCTCCTGCTGCCCTGCCAGATGTGGCCGCCAGCACGGCCTGCTGCACGGCCAGCTGCTGCGTGTAGAGCAGCTGGGCTTCTCTCATCTGCCTCTGCTGTCTCTCCCTGGAATCCATCTGCAGAGGAGCCTGCTGCTTCTGCTGCTGCTTCTGCAGCTGCTCGACCACAGCTTCCAGCTTCATCCCGCAGTTTGCATGGCTGGGAAAAGAGGGGGGTGGCTTTGGCTTTATCAGGATGGGTTCAAGCCCCGACCTTGGGAGATTGGCAGAATCTGAAAGATAGACAAATATTTGTCCGTATGAATATAAAATGCTTTCATCTTTTCCCCAGGAAGAGGATAAATAGAGTGCAAAGCCAATACTCTTTCCTGTGCAGGAGACCGTGAAACAATCAGCTTCATGTTTAACAGCCTCAGGCTCCAACTTGCATTCAATTTTCAGACTGTTTAATTGTATTTTCAAGCTGAACACATTTGCTATAACCTCACTTTCGTATACCCCAAAGACAGCATCTGAAAATGCCTCGTCCCCGTCCCGGGAGCTCATTTAGTGTGAGAATCCTCCCGTGCTACGCTATTACTGTTGAAATACTGGGCTTAACTGTAGGGTTTGCTTCTTCTGAAAACACTACCTTAAAAGGAGATAGCCGGGGTGATAATCTTGACCATATTTCTATTAAGAAATGTGCAAGCCCATCGCATACCACTCATCTCTAAATTCCTTTATTTCACTGCTTTGCTACGTTCTCAATGCTTCTAATGCCTTAAATGCTATTTTTAGCCACTGCTTTTCCCAAGGAGAGCGAGAAAAGAGTGAAGGAGAGATCAGTGCAGCCTGAAACACAGCGAAGCACGGAGCAGCTCCTGCCCCCAGTTACAGAGCTGCCGGTGCCCTCTGAGCCCTGCCAGCGGTTTCCCTTTGACTTTCCCAGCCAAAGGGCCCCCAGAGTGCTCCCACATCCCTGTTGTGAGGCAGCACCAGGCTCCTCTTGGGCAAACACCACCAAAACACAGCACAGGGAGCAGCACAGATCCGCTCTACAGCTCCCAACAAGATGACTACGCCTTTATCACCAAACGCTGGGAGCAGCCCACGCCTGCAGGACCTGCTGACAAAGACCATCTTGCTTAGCTTCTGCTTTTTTTAATGTAAGAAGATGCTCAAGCAGATCTCCCTCGCTGCCCTTCAAGGTTCACGGGTATCAAAATACAGCTGGGTGGGAGAAACAAAGGCAGGCAAACCACAAACAAGCCAGGGAGACTCCTGGCCACCTCCCCCCGCGCTGTTTACAACGAGCACCGTGTCAGGCCGACCCAAACCAAGCACCTGAAAAAGCGACTGCTCCGCTAACATCCATCTTCAAAATGGGAATATTTCTTCCTAAAACAAATAGCCCAGCAGATGCCTACTTAGAAGGGGAAGCTTCCAACCTCCCTTCAGTCACTTCAAGGCGCTCTGAGCGATCTTCTTGTGCAAAGTGCTTCGTCGCCAAACTTTCCTCCCCGTGCTACCCAGCAGCTTGTCATCAGCACGAAAAACCACCCTGACGTGTCTCTTTCATCTCGCTCACAACACGACAGCTTGCGAGTGCAACAACAGAGAGTGGATTAGCAGTGAGCAGCGGCAGCGCATTACCTGGCAGCTGAACGCAACCTCAGGTTTCTCAGGCACAATGCAGCACCTGGCCCAACCCCACGCTCGTCTCCAGCAAAGCCACCAGGCACATGTTGCAAGAGGAACCATAAAGGGGGTGCAGCCCGGGTGCCTCATGGTAACGAGTGAGCCGATCCTGGGCGAGCAAACACAGCTCGGGTGCAGCACGCCTTGGTATGCGGCCGCCCTGCGCGTCCCCGACCTGTGACAGGTTGTAGCAAGATTTATGCAGAAATGAGGGCTCGGAACCCTGCACCGAGCTCGGGAGCTGGAGTCCGGATGGGGAAACACGCCCTAAGCAAGCAGCGAAGTTACGGGGGAAAGCAGGCGGCTTTAAGCCGAGAGGGAGACGCGGGGCTGGAAATAACTAATGGGGAGGAAGCCGGGCAGGGCTGTGGCGTGGCAGCATCGCGAGCTTTCACGCCCCATTTGCGGCTATTTGCCGACTTCCCGGCCCTTCTCCGGCCGAGGTGGGGGTGTCCGACTTTCAGGCCCCGACACGCCGCCCTTTGTGGGGAGCTCGGAGCGCTTTAATTACGGCCCCTCATCAGACGGAGCTGCCCGCGGGCCGTCCCAGCGAACCTCTACCAACAAAGCTGGGGCGGCGACAGCGAGCCCCGGGCACCCAAAACCCCGGATCCGACCCTCCCAAAGCACCCGGAGGGGCCGGGACCGAACGGCCCCACAGCCCGCTGCGCGCCAACGGCGCCCGGCCCCGCTCCGCGCCACCCACAGACCTCCAGAGCCCGACGGCCACGGCCCTCCACCTCCGTACCCCCCTTACCGGCCTCAGAACGGCCGTAACCGCCCTCCCCCCGCCTCAGGACCTTCCCAACCTCCCGGAGACGCTCGGGACCGTTACCTGCGGCGGGCCCCGGGCGCGGTGGCTGCCGGCCCGCTTGGCGCGGCCGCCTCGGCTCTGCCCGCAGTACAGCGCAACGCAGCTCAGCCGCTGCCCGCCCCGGGCCGCCCCGCCTCAGCCCGGCCGGAAACGGCGCGCGGGGGGCGGTGCCCAGTAACGGAAGCGCTCGCCTCACTTCCGGGTACAGGCCCAGCAACAGAAAGGAAGGGCGCAGCCGGAAGTAGAGAGAAAGAGGTGGGAGCGAAGGGAGAACGATAGCCAATGAAACGGCGAAATGAGCAGCCGCTTCCTGTTCCGGGGATAGAAAAGAGGGAGAGCGGGGTGGGGCCGAGCACTTGCGGGTGAGACAGCATTCGGGCGGAGTTGTCGTGCAGGTGAGGGCTGAGATGATGTTGGGCCTTCGCGTTGTTCCTCGTGTTTTTGTTGCTCTCTTTGTTTCTTTAATCCTCGGCGGTGTGAGGGAGGATGCTCGGTGCTGGGGTCGCCCTTTGTTCCCTCGGGTGCGGGAGGGAGGGGCTGCACGCATGGAGGGGCTGCGTACCGTCTCTGAGGGGCGAGAGATGGAGGAGGGGGTGGTGGGCCCGCTGCCCTTGATGTCCCTTTCCTGGAGGAAAAGGACAACTGTTATGGCTGTACGCTATTTTCTTTTCTCTCATCCCTGGGGGACACGTTTCCAAGTCATCTCGGGGCTATCTCTAGTATATTTATCTCTTTCCATATCTCTAGTGCATGGGGGTAGGTGTCTGGCCCCCTGATGGCCCATTACCCGGTGTGATCTCCTCTTTGTCCTGTCTCACCCCAGGCCCAATCATGGCAGATGAGGAAATTGCTGCCCTGGTGGTGGACAATGGCTCTGGTATGTGCAAGGCAGGCTTTGCTGGGGATGATGCCCCCAGGGCTGTGTTCCCTTCCATTGTGGGACGCCCCCGGCATCAAGGTGTTATGGTGGGTATGGGGCAGAAGGACAGCTATGTGGGAGACGAAGCCCAGAGCAAGAGGGGAATCCTCACCCTGAAGTATCCTATTGAGCATGGCATTGTCACCAACTGGGATGACATGGAGAAGATCTGGCACCACACCTTCTACAATGAGTTGCGTGTTGCTCCAGAGGAGCACCCTGTCCTGCTCACTGAGGCCCCGCTGAACCCTAAAGCCAACAGGGAGAAGATGACCCAGATCATGTTTGAGACCTTCAACACTCCAGCTATGTACGTGGCCATCCAGGCTGTGCTGTCCCTTTATGCCTCTGGTCGCACCACCGGCATTGTCATGGATTCTGGGGATGGTGTCACCCACACAGTGCCCATCTATGAGGGCTATGCTCTGCCCCATGCCATCCTGCGTCTGGACTTGGCTGGCCGTGACCTGACCGACTACCTCATGAAGATCCTGACAGAGCGAGGTTATAGCTTCACCACCACGGCTGAGAGGGAGATCGTCCGTGATATCAAGGAAAAGCTGTGCTATGTTGCTCTAGACTTTGAGCAGGAGATGGCAACGGCTGCCTCATCCTCCTCCCTGGAGAAAAGCTATGAGCTGCCGGATGGACAGGTGATCACCATTGGGAACGAGCGCTTCCGATGCCCTGAGGCCATCTTCCAACCTTCCTTCCTGGGCATGGAGTCCTGCGGCATCCACGAGACCACCTTCAACTCCATCATGAAGTGCGATGTGGACATCAGGAAGGACCTGTATGCCAACACCGTGCTGTCTGGGGGTACCACCATGTACCCTGGCATCGCTGACAGGATGCAGAAGGAGATCACAGCGCTAGCACCCAGCACCATGAAGATCAAGATCATCGCCCCACCGGAGCGCAAGTATTCCGTCTGGATCGGTGGCTCCATCCTGGCCTCCCTCTCCACCTTCCAGCAGATGTGGATCAGCAAGCAGGAGTATGATGAGTCTGGCCCCTCCATCGTCCATCGCAAGTGCTTCTAGAGGGGCTGCTGGCAGTCACCTGGGGCGTACCCACAGTGGGGCAGGCATGGGAGGAGGTGTTGCAGGCTTGTCCTTGGGAGCTCTCCCTTCAGCTTGGACCAGTATTGTTTGACTGTTACTTATTTTACGTTCTAATTTGTTGAGGTACTGAGTAGTAACATGCAGTGTGCATTTTAATGGCCTTGCTCCAGTTCGGACCAGTTTGTGACTAGCTTTTTAGTGGAGAGAAATAGCAGCCTGTTGGCTGTGGTTCTGGGGCAGAAAGTAGATGAGTTGTTCACACTTCCTATGTAACACTAACAGGATGACACTAAAGTAGGTTCGTCACCTTTAGGTTTGTCACATCTGACTTGTTTGTAGGAAAGCAAATAAACTTAGGCTTAAAAGTGTAAGACTCTTTCTTGCTTTCTTTCAGGGTGGGTGTGCTTCAAGGGTTGCATGGTATAAAGGCTTAGACTCAGTCCTGGACTTCAGCTGTCTGCTTAGGCGTCTCTAAGTTAAGAAAACAAACTTGGGGTGACCCACTGCAAACCATGCAGTGTCACTGTGTGAACTGGCTGCACGCAGACCATTTTAAGAACTGTGAAGGAGAAAACCTTGGCTGGTATGCAGCTCTTGCAGCCCTTCTGTACTTTCATGGTAACTTGGCTTTATTTAGAACCTCATCCTGTCAGAAAAATTAGTGTGCTGGCACAGGTTTTGTGATGAGAGGAGCCTCTCCTTTTTTGGGAGAGGGTGACAAGATGTGGCAGCAAGTATTCCCAGAGCTTGCTCAGCTTAGGGAAGGGGGTCCCTCTTGCTGTAGCAACTTTGTGCTGTCCTACAGAGCTCTGCCTTGATAGGAAGAACTGGGAGGAGGACAGCAGTCTGATTTAAGTGGTGAAAGCTCATGCACTTGCAGCTGTTCATATGGGAATTAAAGGGGATGTGTCCCCATGGCCTGTTGACCTGCGGGCAGGCTTGCTGGGAGCTCAGCGCTGCTACGAGCCTTACAGCTTGCAGTTATTTGCTGGGCATTCTCCTTTCGCCGAGCTCCGGCTGACTGCCACTGCATTCCTTCCCTCCCATCGGTCCCAAGAGAGCCCGTGCTGCCGCGCTCCTGCCTTTAAACCCTCAGCCGGCCACCCATTGGCTCGTTGTGCTATCTCGTCGGCAAGCCGGCCAATCGGTGGCTTCCTCTAGTTCCCAAACGAAACGGACTCCATTTCCCAATGCGCACCGCGCTTGAGGGCGCACTTCCGTTTCCGGTGCGATGCCGGAAGAGCGACGCTGACGGGAGGCCTGACCGGGGGAGCCGGTCGCTCTCCGCTTCTGCTCCCGGTGGGACGTGGCGGCCGCCTCTCTTGTGGCTTCAGGTGTGTGCGTGAGGGGCTGAGCGCTCGGGTGGGAGCCTGGAGTGCGTCGTCGTGCGCTGCTCAGGGCTCCCCGTGCGAGCGCGGGGCCTGCGGTTCTTGAGGCGGCCGGGAGGCTGCGTCACCACACGCTGTTTTCTTCCCTTTCCAGGCCTCCGTGGGCCTGAGGTCGCTTCTGTGGGCGGAGATGGCCGTGTCCGAGTGGCACATCGCGGTGAAGCTGGCGGACCAGCCGCTGGCCCCCAAATCCATCTTGCGCTTACCCGAGACAGAGCTCGGGGAGTGCCCTCTGGGCGGGTGCAGCATCTCCCACCTCAAACAGCTGATCACCGGCAAGCTGCAGGAGTCCGTCCCGGACCCCGAGCTCATCGGTAGGTGCACGGGTCGTGGCCAAGTCCTGCCTTCCTCTTAGCGTTGCGGCCGGAGAATGCAGCTCTGCTAAGGGAGGGAGCAAACGGAAGCTTTGTGAATCTTTGCCCCGGGGTTTTCCTGTGTTTCTGACACAGATGCAGGCAGGGCGATATCCCCCGGTGTCCTCAATTCTTAAGGACCACAAACCCTTCGTGGGCGTGCTGTATGTGTTCCTCTGTTTCACAGATCTGATCTACTGTGGCCGGAAGCTGAGGGATGACCAGACGCTTGATTTTTATGGCATCCAATCCGGCTCCACTGTCCATGTCCTGCGCAAGTCCTGGCCTGAGCCTGATCAGAAACCAGGTGGGGAGGAGGTGGTGCGGGTTACCTTGGGTGTGAGGGACTGCTGCTCTCTCTGATGTGTTTCTAGGAGAATGGCATGGGGTTTGCAGGTGGAACTGATTTGTGTGTTTGCACTCCACCATTCAAAGCGGTAAATGGGCTTTACGTATCTTGCTGATGTCAGAAGTGTGGAATGAATCACAGAATTACTCAGGTTGGGAAAGGCATTAAAGGTCATCGAGTGCAACTGCAACCTGAATATCCTTTCTTTAAGTAGCTCTGACCAATCTCAGTGTCTCATTAGTACAGCTAGAGCCTTGCGTGTGTCTGACTATAGAGTACAAATGGTCAGTTTAAATCATTTCAGTGCGTTTCCTGTTATGCATGTAAGAATACATATTTTTTCTACGTCTGGAAGCTGGGAATGTGGCCACAGCCCTTTGTGGGCAGTTGCTTGTTAAGATGTGGTAACAGCACTGGGACAGTTTGTGATCTGTATCCTTCCTTCCCAGACCAATTAAATTCAGGAGAATTAAAGAATCATTGCTGCTACTGCGGCTGGGAAGTCCAAGGAGGGTGTAAAATGGCTTGTGACGCTGACAGAAGGAGAACCATGCTTTGATCTGTTGTTTTTCTTCCTTCAGAGCCAGTGGACAAGGTAGCAGCGGTACGGGAGTTCCGTGTCCTTCACACAGCCCTGCACAGCAGTCCCGCTTACAGAGATGCAGTNCGCTGACAGAAGGAGAACCATGCTTTGATCTGTTGTTTTTCTTCCTTCAGAGCCAGTGGACAAGGTAGCAGCGGTACGGGAGTTCCGTGTCCTTCACACAGCCCTGCACAGCAGTCCCGCTTACAGAGATGCAGTGAGTGGGACTTTGTACATCACCACCTCAGTGTCTTCTCTCTGACCCGTCCCTAAAGAAAGACCCTTGGTGAAACCTAGCAGTGTGACGCTGCTGATCAATT
>PPHD01019852.1:0-13908 GCA_002909625.1 Bambusicola thoracicus
TTGCATTTTTACTGAGCTGCTTGCTCAGTCCACGGAACTTACTTTTTGAAACAAATAGCAAGAAGCTTCCAAGATGATTGATTGCCTTTTCTTTTTTATGACTAGTCATTAGGTGGTCCTGTTCAATGACATAGCATTTCACACAAATGACTTTGGGAATCAAATATGAGAAATACGAAATCTATACGAAGTTCTTAATTCTAACTTTTGTGCTTTAGGTTTGTTGGACGTCCAGGAGACTATGTCTACATTTTCCATTCTTTCCGAATGGAAGAGGTAATTGTATTTCACCCTGCCTGTGCTCGCACCACATGTGAGCACCCTCTTCCCCTGTCACAAAGGTGCAACGTGTGTCCTGATTTCCCTTTCCCCTTTCTGCTGCAGTGTGCACCGGGTGGCTGCCTGATGGAGCTGTGCATCCAGCTCAGCATCATCATGTTGGGCAAACAGCTGATTCAAAACAATTTATTTGAGATAGGCATCCCGTAAGTAGCAACATTTTTTTTTCTCTCTCAAGGACATCTTTTGTAATGTGTCCAATAAACTGTGTGTTCACAGCCCCTTGTTATGAATGTGGTTTGCAGCCTACCTGCAAGTCCTCTGCAGTGAGCCTCTATATGCCATACAGCAAATGCTGTGTCCTTTCTACTCTGCAGCTGCACCGGCATCGCTGTCATTACATCCAGCAGAGCACATCTGAAGAGTTAGGAAATCTATTGTCTTCCTACTTTCTAGAAGTAGGGCAGTTCTGAACGTGATTCAACCGTAACTGTGTTTCAATACCTGCACACACTGAGTCTTGGTACTTCTTTTTAGCATATTGTGCTCTTGCACAGTTTATATGAAAGTAGATACAGAGCTCACAGTGTCTGTTAATGTAAAAAACTTACTGTTTTTCATCATGCAGAGAGTAGCATGCTAACTGGATCACTTCTATTTTCCCCAGAAAAATGAAGAAATTCATAAGATACATGAAATTAAAGCGCCGGCGTTCCTTGGACCATGAAGAGCACATGAAAAAAAAGCAGCGTTATGAAGTAGACTATAACCTGGAGCCTTTTTCTGGACTTACCCCTGAATATATGGAAATGAGTGAGTGAGGTGGAAAGAAGGCGTCTTAAGCAGAATTATGCTGACTGAATGGGATGGAGAGCTGAGGTTTTTGGACTGTCGGTTAGGAGGACAGTGTATATGGTGCAAAACTTAAGCGCATGGTCTGTTTGGTCTAGGACAGTAACCCATTTCAGCCAGTCATGGGCTGCTTCAAGGATGAGTTATGCTATCTGGTGATCATGATCCCTTCTTTAGTAGTATATTTTAGATACTTTCTTTTGAGCAATGTGATATGTTACTGTCAAGTGTTAAATAATTAAACCTGAGATTGGGAGGCAGACTGTATCATTTGTTGCACTTTAGATGGAAAAAAAAAAAATCAGTTTAATTCAGATTTGACAGTTTCCTCTGTGTATTCCCACACCAGATTCGTTCTGTTTTTTGAAATCTGACCATAGGCCAGGTTGAACTTGACAGATCACATATATTGTTTTGCAAGTACTGCATTATCTTGAGTGATTGATATAGAATTTAAGCACTCGATATCACGCTCTGCGTTACTGAGGCTCAAAAGCTGTATTTCATTTCCTCCTTAAAATCTTGGAGAAGCTGAGAAATCTATTCCTCTTAATGCTCTTATTGACAGTGTCAGAGTTTCCTGAAGTATCAGTCTTAGACAAGCAACTTTATGTAGTGTTTTCAGGAATGACTAGGCAAAAATAATGGAAAAGAATTATGAAATATGCCAACGCCAAAAATTGGCCTTCCTAGCAAATATAGTGTGAATTAGAATAACTTAGAGTAGTCGTGTCCAGGACAGACAGGAATTGGTCATGTTCCTCCTGAGGCCCAGGTAAGGCGGCACAGCACCAGGCCACTACATGGGCTCCTGTTGCCCGCTCTGAAGGGAGAACCTCATGTGGGGCAGATAGGCTGTGGAGGTGGCTGAAGGAAGGGGGAGTTGGTTAGGAGAGCATGGAAAAGATCTTGGCTTCTTTGAGGTGGGGAACAACAGTTCGAGGGAGATGCAGATCTCTATAAATACACAGAGAGGGCAAGCGTTAGGGCGGGTGATATGAACGCAATCTGAAGAACAAAGCTAGCACAAAAGCTAGCAAAAGAACTGGCACATACAATCACGGAGAGAGTGGGCTGGCATGCAGAAGGTTTCTAAACTTCAGAAGAGAAAGTTTGCAATGAGCTTAGCGAGAGCTGAAGCCTTGCCACGTGGAGCATGACAATCCTACGTGGGAGCTCATGCTGCCTCAGGAGGCAGCAGGTGGCAGAAGAGCTGCTGTCATCCCACATTCCTCATTTCAGATAACTCCCACGGTTGAGGCCTGCATGGAGCAGGACTCCATCCTGCTGTGGCACAGCATCCCCTTGCCCCTGCCCTGCTGAAGGGACACAGAGGTAGCGAGCAGCAGGGCCAGGATTGCTACGATGAAGTTGTGCTAGGGTCTCCCCTGCTACAATGGTCATTTAGCCTTGCTGGACATCTACCTGACACAGTAGTTGCAGTTTAGTCTCCCAGAAGGTGTTGTCTTATTAGAATCTGGGGGAACAGCACTGACATGATGATGTTGGAGCATCTGGACAGCTCTCTAAAAATAGGATTTGATTTTTGTGTGGTCCTGTGTAGAGTCAGGAGTTGGACTCAATGATCCTTATGGGTCTCTTCCAATTTGGGATATTCTGTGACTATGTATGCATTTGATGAACACAAATCATTCCACTGACATCCTTTTTTTCATCTCAGTTATTCAGTTTGGATTTGTAACTCTGTTCGTTGCATCTTTCCCACTGGCACCTCTGTTTGCTTTGTTGAACAACATCATTGAGATCCGTTTAGATGCAAAAAAATTTGTTACGGAGCTGAGGAGACCAGTAGCAGTCAGAGCAAAGGACATAGGTAAGTGCTCATTGCTGCTGTCGCTCTTTGCTTGTTTATTCCTGGACTGATGGCAGGATGCTATTGTGCTGAGTTGGTCTCATTAACAGGAAGACATCTATAGGACAATTCAAAACATCAAACTGTGGCTTAACTGTGAACTGTCATAACTTACCAAGGCTTTGCTTTCAAAATAGAAAGACCAGTGCTTTAAATCCAGATGAATATTTTATTAGGTAAACAGTGTCATTTTTCAAAGCAAAGTGATCAATACAGTAGCGAAATATCTCACGTGGCTCTGCACACCAACAGTTCTTCCTGGCAATGCAGTTTTCTTGCAGAAGCAAAAATTTCTTAGGAATGAGAAAAGACTTGAATGTCTGTGGGTAAGCATGTCCCTTCATCCCTGCTGGAAGGGTGTTTATCCCAACTCATTCCTGAAGCTGGAAAGCTGCAATGAACCTGGCTGGAACTCATTTCTGTGGCCACACAGCAGTAGCAGCAGACCAGTTCTCCCCTTCCCTCAAAAGAAATAGGCACCTAAGCATAATTTTGGAAGAAAGAGTTGGAATCATTTTGCTTAGGAGTCCTTAAATTAGTCTCTTACAAATTATTCTTTTTAATTTCAATACTACCCTTGTTTGGCACAGTCCTAACTCTGTTATCTGAAAAATGTAATTCATCTAATTTTAATGACTGGCACAGTATTCACATGTTTGTCTCTTTCCTCAGGAATCTGGTACAATATCCTCCGTGGGATAGGAAAGCTTGCTGTCATAATAAATGTAAGTAATTCTGCATGAATAAAATTTTACTTCAGTAGGCTGGCTTCTCCATTCTGCTCCATTAGTTTTATCTCAGCTTAAATCTCTCAAATTCAGTGAAAGTAAATGGTTCAGAATTTGGCTAAAATATTAGGGAATTGGGCCCAGTGGTTACTTTAAAGTTGAGACAGTTTTGCACAGCGGTGCACTGGGGACAGAAAATGGCCAAACTTCAGTATTCTAGGGAACTGAAAATCTGAGTACAGTCTGGCCTCGAAATGCAGTGCCCTCACTCAGATAGCACTGAAAATCGATGAAGATGTGTTTAGTTACTTCATCACTGAATATCCCATCCACTGGAAAATTTTAGCCTACCTTAATGTTTGCCTATTTTACATCATCTTGATTCTCCAGAAAAGTGGTATTCCCTCTCACTTTCTTTCCATCATGTTCATTTCTAGTATCCTGAATAAATATAAATCCACTTTTGTCACCCTCATCTGCCAAAAGATGAAAAGAACAGTTGAATGACAAGCTGAAAACATGTTTCTAATGCAGCACAATAGCAGCTGTGCAGGGCTTACAGCCACACGTCCATGGGCTCTCCTCTTTTCTCCCCGTTGTCCTGAGTGGAAATCCCTTAGCTTTGCCAAAAGGTGTCTGTTCTTTTAAGGCCAAACCATTCTAGTGGGTATCTGGGACACTGCCTTAGTTTGTCTTTACCATTTCTCATCTTTTCCTTTGGAAATAATTTCTCTGTTTTTCTCTTTTTTTCCTCTGTAGTCTCTCTTCATCGTTATCCAGTGTTATTTTCCTTCTTTGACCTATGCACTGTCCCTTTTTATCATAGAACAAGTAAAACATTTTGTACTGTGTTTGTTCCACATGTACATGAGACTTATGCCAGTGAAAATGTTTTACAACAATGATAAATAAGAACAGCAAGAGTTATGAAGATGTCCATTGACTTGGCTGTCCTGCATGTTGTGTATGACGTTTTTACAAAACCTTTTAAAATAACCAAACAACGTGGAACTTTTGTGACCATAAAAATAAAACTGGCTCAGTCTGCTCATCCTTCTACCCCAGTAGAGCCAAAGAATATGTAAAATGAATGGGCTTTCGCAGTGCAATGAGAGTTTAGAGAGTCAACTCACTGTAAGTTGTTTGCAGAATAGTAAAGGAAACCGTATAAATAAATCAATCGGACCTCATGAAATGCATAGGGGTCAAGTTGTCATAGGGACACAAGCAAACAGCAGTGTGTTTTGCTTTGCCTTGATGTTGGGATGCAGCAGCTCCATACTCTGGGGAATTCAGATTGCTACCACATACAAATCTTAGTCAACATGGAACTGCTCCATGTTATGTCCTGCCACTCAAAAGTGTCAGCAGTAAATACTACCTTGTTACAGCAGTTAATATTCCATTTAGGGGCCTGTTTCTGCAGCAACTCCTATATGACAGCCCCTTATTTGTGTAAGCTGTGTGGGCAAGACATAGTTGAGTGTGTTGTTAACTTAAAACAGTGCCTGAATATTGCGCTCATTCTTTACTCTTATGGCTTAGGCATTTGTGATCTCATTCACATCCGACTTCATTCCACGCCTCGTGTACCTGTATATGTACAGTGAGAATGGCACCATGCATGGCTTCGTGAACCATACACTATCCTCTTTTAATGTCAGCGATTTTCAAGCAGGAACAGCTCCAAACGACCCCATGGAACTTGGCTACGAGGTTCAGATATGCAGGTATTCTCTTGAGTAACAACTAATTTTAAGCGTTTTACCAGCTAAGAACATGACAAATTGCTGGGGTAGATTTTGGTCCCTTGTATTTTCAACACCTTTTGTACACTTTGGTTTCCTGTTTTCAGGAAAGGAGATAAATATTGATAAACAGCATAGTAATACTTCAAGGGAATAAGATGGTGTCAGTCATGGTATTATATCACAGCCTACTAATTGGATGACAGTGACTCCACAGCATACTTCTCCAATTTCTGTAGCAATTGCTGATGACAGTAATAGCAGCCTGATCTGCACTGGAATTTAAGACTCGCTGAAAGTGTGATTGTGCAGGAAATATACATGCCTGTACCAACTTCTACATTTTATTTTCATTGCTAAAGGCAAATTATTGTTTGCATATTTCAGCTTATCAAGCAGTCTGGCTCTGAAATGCTGAAATGCATACTTCACCTAAATATGCATCATCTTCAAAACATGTTTTCTACCTTATAAATTGGGTATGAAAGGCAAATGGAAGCACTTGGAACAGCAAAACTGCAAGACTAAATAATAGGGATAAATGGTGGTGAGGAGGATGACAAACCAGTGGAAGGAAAAAAAAAGAAAGAAAGAATAATGATTCTAGTATACATACACTGAAAAATTACACAAACTGATAAGGAAAAAAAACATCTATAGTTTTTTTTAAAGCTGTATTCTTTATGAATTGACATAGCAGATTAACTTGCACCGAACGCTAAATGCTAAACAAATGCTGAATGAATGTTAAACAGAAAATTCACCCTGACATGAAAGAGAAAACCAACCAAAATTACATATATATTAGCTTAGCTTATTTTTAATTTCTTCTGATTTCCTGCTGGTGATCAGAGGATAAATTAAGCAGGCAAACACATTTTTAGCACATAACTTACAGAAGAGAAGTGTTAGGGTGTATTACTGTCACAGCCCAATGCAAAAATAGTAGTTTTCTACTTTCTAATCCCACCCTCTTTCTTTCATTTCTCCCACATTCCAGGGATTTTTAAATCACTTGAAAACAGGGTTTCTAATTCTTCCTAAATATTAAGAGGATGCTACTTTTTAAATTAAGTATATTTTTCTTGGTCCAATTGCTAAGAGGTCATTGTTGATTAGCTCATAGATATTTTGGAAGCTATAGTTAAGGGAAAATTCTCATGTTCTCTCTATATTTTGGCAGTGATCTTTTGCCAGTCATGAACAAGTAGAACGCCATGCAGCACAGCACACATTATGGACTTGAGATCAGTATTTTCATCTTTAAAGTTTGTCTGAAAAATAAGTTTGCTAATTAATTTTCATTTAAAGCTTATTTCAAACAACAACAACAACAAGAAAAGAAACTGGACTGAGTTGAGTTGTTTGCTGTCTTTATGTGGAGTTTATTTGTAATTAGAGTTTATATTATTTATAATCAGAGGGTATTAAGATTGAAGACTTCTAATTTGAATAAAAGTTAAAGGCTATGGGATGTTCAGCTGTGTCTTGTCTGTGAGAGGTTACTACAACGCCACTCCGTAAGAGTGAACTTTCTTTTAGACTATTTGATCTACTGTTCAGCCATTCAGTGTTAACTCCTTGTTGTGCTAAAACATCTGAATGACATCACTGATTTACTGAGTCTTGTTTTGCAGGTACAAAGATTATCGAGAACCCCCCTGGTCTGAAAATAAGTATGACATTTCAAAGGATTTCTGGGCTGTCCTAGCAGCAAGATTAGCATTTGTGATAGTTTTCCAGGTATGTTATGACTGCAGGCACTTTTAATATGAGAACAAAAAAGAGCTGTGATATTTCTTCAGCTAAATACAGCAAGCCACCTTTGGAAATAGTTATTAGGCCAAAGAAGGTATCTTCCTTCACAGCTGTTTCTTGCAAAATCAAAGGAATTTGCCCATTCTTGTTCACCTTTCCACATACAGTCCCAGATGTACCCCCAGCAGTGGGTTACTTCATCCTCAGTGATTCTCTGAATTGGTTCGGTGCAGAAACAACGAGCTTAGTGAACAGGAGAGCACAAAACTGATGCTAATTAGGTCTTTCCAGTAGGACAATTACAGTGAAGAAACATAAATTTCCTCCGAAATATTTTCTAGATCAAGCCAAGAAATGAAATTTCCAAGACTTCCCAGTTGTATTTTATTTCATTTCTGAACAAGAAAGCAAAACCTGGTAATTTCTCATTGAATTTCATTCTTCAATCACAGCAGTCAAGCTGGCTGTTGTAGTACAAGTGTTTTAATCTCACCTTGCCTAAACTTGTTTCAGTTATTATTTTTTGTAAGTCTTGAGGAACGTCTTCCCTTTCATGGAATCAAGATTTTAAATCAGAAACGTTTCATGCTTGTTTATTTGTTTGTTTTGCCAGCTTTCATCATTTTACCTCTTGCTTATTTGCTTCTGCCTTGCTGATGTAAAACTTCACCAGGTCCAGTATTTCCTTTTGATTTCTAAATGGCTCTAACTATATCTGTAGATAAATCATAAAGATCTGCACCTGACATTTTTCACTGTTTCTAATAAGGGCAGGAAGTTGAGGTAAATTTGGCTTAGTATCACATTTGTGGCGTGCAGTTGAGCCCAATTCAAATACTGTCTTTTCTTTGTTCTTTTTTCTCAGCTACAGTAAAATGACCCCTTCCCCTGCAGTCATCCTTTCATTTGCCCTGGCTGACATTTTCTCACAATTTCCTTTTCAGAATTTGGTCATGTTTATGAGTGACTTTGTTGACTGGATTATCCCAGACATTCCCAAGGACATTAGTCAGCAGATTCATAAAGAGAAGGTTCTCATGGTGGAGGTCTTCATGAGAGAAGAGCAAGGGAAGCTGCAAATGCTGGAAACCTGGAAAGACAAGGACAAGAAAAAAGGTGAAAACTGTAACAATCACAGCCCCAGACTCTCCCTGAGCCACAGTGGGAGCCTGTCCTCCTGTCACTCGTATCCTGTTGACGTATAGAAGAGGATGGAGTTGAGTGTGTTGGGGCATTCCACTGGTACATAAGCCATCATGTAAAGGGCAGGACTTGAATAATGGACAACCTGCTGCATGTTGAAGGATGTGCTGCCATTTTGCTCCCATCTTTGTGAGAAACGTTCTTCTTGCAAATATGGAGGACCACATTCTATTTCTGATAATGTTTTATGTTTTTCTTTTGCACAAGCAGTAATGCAGGGAATTTTTATATTTCATCATTAGATAACACTATTTACATTGGTGTGCGTTGGTAAAGATGTACTTAGTACGTCTTGATAGAGATATTCTCTGAGAATTTGACCTTAGGCTATTAATTAAATCATTAAAGCTAAATTTTAAGTAACAATAATACTACTAATTTAAAATATTTTTGGAGCCCCAGGCTTGCAGCTCTGTCAAGAAACTTTATAGAGTATATGCAAACTCAGCTTTAGAGTGTGCCCTGGTATTCCTTTTGGCAGGAGAGGTACCATATAAAGTTCACCGGACTTACTTGCTCTCAAAGATACAGTTTAGCTCTGCTGGCAGACATCTGTGTTTGAACCCACAGGTCTGAAACAAAGCTCCCATTGAGTTTTAGGGTCAAATACATGCCGAGGGCACGTGTGATTGCTGCATGCCTGAGACCTCCACTGGGCATTGCTCTCTTCACAAGCATCAGGAAAGTGGATCTGGAAAAGACCTCACCAATGTATGGCTGATGTGGTGGAAGCTGCCTCAGTGTCCCAGGCTGTATCACCTGTGTTGGAGCGGCCCCCAGAGGCTCCTCACCCATAGCAAGACAGCAGCAGCACAACTTTGGAGATCTTCCCAGCAGGTCGATTACTGTGGAGCATTTTGGTAAATGCCCTGAATTAATGAGCACATGTAGAGCTACAGTGAGTTAACTGCCCTGCCTAGTATGCAGACACCATTCTTGCTGAGGGGAGTCCCTTTTTCCCTTTGTTTTAGCACATCTCTTTCTTAGCCAGGTTTTTCTCTGTAGCCCTCTGTTCACTGCAGGAGAAGGGAGCCAGTTGTCCTTGCAGACTTCATACTGCTGAATGGCACTTCTCAGAGGCTATGCTGGAAGAGTAAATCCAAAACATGTACCACTCAGTGTCTTCAAGGGAAGTTTAGCCTGCACTGGGGCTACAGGACCAGACCTTCAGTTAGTTACAGAACTTCTCTTTTGTCTTAAAATACCCTATCTTTTATACATGGAGCTTCCTTAAATAGAAGTCTAAAATCCTTCCTTATGAAGCCTATCTAAATCTTATCGGTTCGACTCTTTTTAAGTATAGTACATCTTAGTTTTGCTTTGTCAAATGATGAACTGCACTTCCAAATAATATTGGTGCAATTAACCTCATTTCTTTTATCGCTTTGTCTTGTCCATGGCACTTGCATTATGAATATAAAAATGAAGAATAAAATAAAAAGTAAAGATTTCTTTAAAGTCTAACTACTGTATGGTTTGTTACAAAACCAAACGTCAAGACTGTTTTCAGTAGTTGTTTCTTTATTCTTTTCCTTCTTTCTTTGCCAAACTAATTTAAAGATTAATGCCAGAACTTAAAAAAAAGCCATATCTAGCTTTTGATATATTTATTTGTTTTAAAGTATGTGATAAACTTGATATTTTTCTGTAGTCTGTCCAAAGAAGGCACCAGAAAAGATATTATGTGGAAGAAAGAAAATGGTATTAACCAAATATTCTTGAAGCTTATTTAAAATATTGATCCAACCAAAGATTTTTATTAATAAAGGGCTTATATTTTGTTAACTTTTGTTTCTGTTGTATTTCAACTTGCAGGAATGTCACTATTTTTTAAATTTGTACTTTATGATAGCTTATTCCTATAGGGCCAGATCCTGCCTGATTTATTCACACTATAAGCATGAAGCCTGGCAGTAAGTATTTACAAGGTCAGGCCCGTGGACTGCAATAAGTGCAAATAAATTAAGCAGAATGTTGTCTGTAAATCCCATAGAAGCGTTCTTTCTCTCATTCCGTGGTAGCCCAAAAGATCTAGAAGAAAGCTAAACGTGAACTACCTATCCTGAAGAGACATTTTATGGAACTTCCTCTAAGGGAATTTCATCTGTAAATACTGATCTGAAAGTGTTCCCAGCTTAATACTGACATTCCTGTAAATGCTAGAACTATATCCTGAACACATACTTATCAAAAATTTTCATTATTTGCTGAAATCATGAAATGGTAACAGTGGCTTATATTTTCTTTTGTACAGTAAATTGTTTGAAATGGAATTTTGTATATAAAAACTGTATTACTACTTAGATAACTATAAAACTTTCATGGAATCCTTTTTTTAAGAAAAGTAAATATATACTAAATCTGTTTTAGTTCTTTTTTTTTTTTCTTTTCTTTGAGCATTTATTTGAAATAAACTTAACCATGCCAGAGCTGCTTCTGTGGGGTAGGCTCACTTCCCAGTCCTCCTTGTGCTCTGAGTGCAACTACAAGTACTGTTAGATTGGAGAAATGTAGTAACTTGTGTTTGCATAAAAATGGATTATTGGTGTTCTGCAGTGCTCCTTATGTGCTCAGGCTGCAGAGACCAGAACCAGGAGGTTTATCTGCAGATACTGACTACTCTGTTTATAGATATCTTCTTGACAAGTGATATTGCAAGTCTTGTGTTCTGGCTGCTTTAGTTCTTTGGGTCACAGTGCCATCAAACCCCTCTTTGAAACTTAATGTATTTCATAACAAGAGTACTACTTGATTTGTTCATTTAAAGTGAAAAATGTACTCTTGTATAAATGGTAAGATGAAGGAATGAAGCCCAGTGATCCCTTGGGCTGTGCACTGAGTGCAGTCCTGAAGTTGCACTGTAGGCCACTTTTATTAGACAGTGGGATTTGTGCAAGTAGAGTTGAGTACAGAACCTCACTTGCCTTTTCCAGTCTCTTCCTTCTGCTTTCTAACTTTTTGGTGAGAAGGAAAAGAATGATTCTTCATTCCAATTCTTCCTTTTTGTCAGAAAATATTAATACTTCTAACTATAAGTGAATTTATTTGGTAGGTAAGAATTCTATTCAGAGATAACGGCTGTGAAAACCAATTTCTAAAAGCTGTAAGCTTTTAGGGACGATGTACCGCATTGTACTGCAGTTGGTTTGTGTTGTGCTTGGATTTGTTTGTTATCCAAACAAAGGTAAGACCTTCAAAAGATGCATCTTTGAATTAAGCAACAGTATGTGTCAAATAATACTTTTTATCATTCAAAGTAACTTTTGTAGGAGCAAGCACATCACTGCCAGCTTGGTAACTGGTTTGGTTTTGCTGGTTCTTAAAAACAAAACTGTTGAGCTGAGTTCATGAGATGGAAGATATCTTCCATGAAGAGGTTTGCACCGCAGTTCAGTTCTTATTCCTGAAATGTTGGTTGGTTTCTTTTTATTTGTGATGCAAATAGTAACAAATGCTGGTTATACCAATGACAAATTTGAGGAAGAATTATGCTAATAAGGATTTAATGGAAGAGGTGAGGGGAAAGAAAGATAATATAGAGAAGCAGGGAACTGGAAGTGACCAAGGAATAACTGAAAGCAGCTGGATGTGACTTGCAGCTGCCATAGGGGATAGCTGTTCATCTTCAGAATGACTTCCTATGACTTGCATGCAAACCTGTGCTTGACATACTTCTGCCACAAAGTTCTAAGTACAGAAGTCTTGATTAAAACAAAACAATGCAGTGTATCAAACAGGAAAATCACTATAAAAGAGCAGAGGTCTTGACAAGAAGCTGCAGATAAAGAGAATAGTGGGAAAGATGATAGCTTGAAGTGGCTATGTAGAACTATTGCTAAAATAGTGTTTGTGTTTTGCTAACCAAATTAGTGGAAAAAGCAGAATTTCAGTTGGTACATCTGAGGAGGAAATCACACGCACCCCATTGTGTTGACAGTATGAGTCTGAATCTTCTGGATTTCAATGCCACTGTGTTTCTAAGATACCGTATTACAAATATTTTGCAGTCTTAAATAGCTTAAGGGTGAATAAGTCTCAAGTCAAGGCACAGATACGTTTCTATTTTAAACCCTCAGTGCGCTCTGGTGCTGAGCTGTTAATGATCTTTTTGGCTGTTGCCATTTCCAATAAGTGATAATAAAACAATTTACATTTCATCTTGTTACCTCAGCAGTCTGAACTCTCCTCAAGTTTTTTAATCACTGGAGCACATTTATATTTTCCTATGACGTTTTCAAAGTAAACAGTTCTTTTTCCTTTTGCCACTGAAGAAACTATGCCCTAAAATTTACATGGACCTCATTCAAACTCTGATTCAATTCTTTTCACAGTTGAGTGCTATTTATTCCATGGCCAAACACAATATCCCATTTTTAGTACAGCAGAGAGAAAAAAAACTTAATATTTTCCTCCTCCTTTTTTAACCAAACAGGCCTTTCGCAAGAAGAAACCAGTAAAATGGCTTCTTAATTTTCAGCTCTTCCTTGGTTTTCAGTACCCTGCATGCATTCCAATTCAAGGCTACTTGTAGCCAAGGAAAATGTTTTCTTTAACTCCAACTTCAGTATATTTTACATAAGACTAAGCATTGCTTATTGAATGATTGGTTTCACTTGTAACAAGAATTCTTAGTACTCACCCCATGCGACTGTCATAACCTTGAGGATCAGCTGAAGCCAAAATACATTGATGCAGATAGGTTGTGCAAGCAGTAAGGAGTTCCATACGCTGTTGTATTAGCCTCTGAGAGGAAAATGGTTCCAAAAATCCAAAGGCATTACATGCTCATGTAAACTTAGCCAGCTGCACAAATTTGAAGGTCGCAGCTTTCGTTTTGCTTAGTTCCACACATATGAGAAAATTCATGCAAAAAAAACAGCTAATGAATGGATCCATCAAGATGTTTGTGAGAAAATGAATCAAAATGTGACGCAAAGTATTGTGCTGAGAAACTTAAAAGCTTAATGAAATCCACTTTTCCGAGCAAGAGTTAGACACGTATAGTGAAGCAAACTTCCTTAGAGCAGTAAAAAAAGCTATTCCATACTTTTAAATTAAGAAGAGTGGCCGTGTTTTCTAGCTTAAGTATAGGAGACAAAGGCTAAGGTAAAATGGCAGGTAGGGAAGGGAGGAAGGAAATGCTTTTGAGTGATGTTCTCAGGTCCAAGTGAGTTGGCAGATCAACTGCAGAAGTTGTTTTTCTGGAATTAGAATTGCTTCCTAAGGTGAGACCATCCTGGAGGCAGATTATCAGGTATCCTTTGCCAATCATTTCTGAGCAAGGTGCAATCTCACCCTGCGAAGCAGTGCAATACTATTGATCTTACATGCAGGTGAAAGCTAGAAGGTAGTAAGAAATTGAATGAACATGCACTAAGAATGGGCTTCAGTGAAGACTTGCTGACTTGTTCTCCACTGAATGTATTGTATGGGAAATAATACTGTGAGCCTCTGCAATCAAAAATAA
>PPHD01019853.1:0-13908 GCA_002909625.1 Bambusicola thoracicus
ATGTTTATGGAGACCAGGCAGTGGATGTGAGCACGCTGAGGCAGTAGGTGCTGCGTTTCAGCAATGGCAATAGCAATAGTGGGTCTCCTCTGCTGGTGCAGATTTTCATGAGAGTGGCATGCAGACTCTTGTTCAGGCTGGTGAAAATGCAGGGCTACTGGTGGTGACTGTTGAAAAGGAGTGTTTTGTAGCTGCAAATTTTCTCTCTCAAATAGTGTTGCTGTCCTCTTCGTATCTCTTGTAGTGTTCATGGGAATAAATGGGAGACAGTACTTTCAGAGTGACCTATGTAAAATGATGATTTCTAACCTTCACCACCACCACCAACTACAACAACAAAAAGAAAAGGAAATGAAATTAGGAAAATGGTACCTTACCTTGAAGACTTTTTTTTTTTTTGTTGGTAGTTACAACAGTTACTGTTTGAAAGACCATTCCTTAATGAAGAACTTTTCATGATCAAGTGACCAACCTACTTAATGTTAGTAGACCCATGGAAGCATAACCTTGAATTGCGTCATGGCTCACAGTGATTAACAGCACTGCTGCTCTTTGAAATATGGGGGCGGGGGTTCTTGCTGGCTGTAACTACATCAGGCCCTT
Organism: Bambusicola thoracicus; assembly: GCA_002909625.1. Taxonomy (NCBI): domain Eukaryota; kingdom Metazoa; phylum Chordata; class Aves; order Galliformes; family Phasianidae; genus Bambusicola; species Bambusicola thoracicus. The sequence continues at coordinate 604 of PPHD01019853.1, forward strand.
GCCTTTGCTGAGAGTTGTGGAACAGAGCATCCACCCCTTCAGCACATCAGCTTTGCAGCCCTGACTGCATTTCACAGTGCGCTTGGAGAAGGCAAATGTGCAAGGTCTGCTACAGCTAAGCCCATAACCTGGCATGCTATTCATAGTAAATAATCTATTAGGCTTTTTTTTTTTCTTGTTTATTGTGAATTATCTGTGAACAGATGGTTATAGTGACTGAATTCACCCTACAGAACTGCTTCGTAAATGCTTTTATACTGAAAACTTCCAGTCTGAAACATTTGCCTTGACTGCTCATCCTGCTGAGATGAAACTCCTCTGTGCTGCCCGGTTAGTCTTCTTGCTGCTCTGCTTGGCAGAGCACTGGGAAATAGTGCTACAACTCATAGCCCAAAGGTTGAAGAGCTGAGTGGCAAAAGCAGTGCAGTCCTCTTGTTTAGTTTCTCAGGAATAAAAGTTATAGAGCGAGTCAGACTGAAGTGTTGCCAAAGCCTCAGTGTAAAGCCCAGTTATGGACAGATTGAAAAGCAGTAGTAGTTGTGATAAAATCAATGGAAAGAATCAGTCAAACAAAAAAGCATATGCTACAGTCGCCTTTTGATATTATCTTTCGTACCATTGCGAGCTTTATTCCATTTAACTAATATAGTAGTTGTTTCTAAGAAATATTTCAAATCAAAATTTCATTTACTGATATTTTAAATGTATGTTTATTATTGCTACTTCAAGTTCTTTTTTAATTGGAGTGCTTTTCTGTAACAAAGGAAGGAAAATTATAGCCGCCCCATAGTATACACTAGTTTCATTCCTGAGTAGATGCTCTGGAAGTAAGTTATTCAAAGTAAACCTCTCAAATGATTATTGTCAGGTTGCCAGGGACCACACTACTAATTACTTCTCTTTTGCTATTAAAGCTGTATCCTTGAAAATTGAGCACTGTGTTTACAGGTTTTTTTCTACCCTGTAACTACAGGAAAATACACCATAATTTGTGCAAGGCAATCAGCACACAGGGAATTGCCTTCCCCTGTGTCAGCATGCTGCCCAGAGCAATCACACACCTGAGCACTGTTATAACAGACATGGGTAGCAAAGGTGTGATAAGCAAGCCTGTTACGATCACGGTCTGTACCACCTGAGTAATTTCCTTCTCATTTGACATCACTCACTGGATGATTAGACATGTGGGAACTTCACTGTTAAAGCAGTTCCTACAGAGAGCCCCAGTTGTGTGCAAGGCTCAGAGAAGGGGTTTGGGCTGCAGCAAGCATTTGGCAGCAGCAGTCCAGCAGCCAGCTAGGGCCAACCTGCTGCCATGGGGAACTTGCTGTGCAGAGGGCTTGGGTGGCCTGAGAGTCAGTGCTGGAAGTACTCTTGATTGTGCTCGTGGCCTGCCTGCTTCTGCTTACCCTTCTGGATCTGTGCATCTGCAACAAGTGCTGTGGTGGGTAGAAGGTGTGATCTCACAAGGAGGGTGCTGGCCTCTAGGAGAAGCTTACAGACATGTGATCTGTGAAAGCATGAACAAAGATTGGGGCAGGTTTGTGTAAACCATATTAAGTAAGCCTAGTTCACATCCACTTTGCATAGACAGAGATGAGGTGTGGTTGACACACCTGAGGGACAGGTTACTATCCAAGACCTAGACAGGCTCATGCAAAGGGCCCAGGAGAGCCTCATAAGGTTCAACGAAATTTTTGGAGCACAACCCTGCTGAAAAGGACCTGGGGATACTGGTGCATGGGAAACTGGGCATGAGCCAGCGACGCATCCTCACAGCCCAGAAAACCGACCATATCCTGGGCTGTATCAAAAGAAGTGTGGCCAGCAGGGCAAGGGAAGTGGTCCTGCCCTTCTGCTCTGTGCTGGTGAGGCCTCACCTGGGGTACTGCATCCAGATGTGGAGTCCTCAGTACAAGAGAGACACAGACCTGTTGGAGCACATCCATAGGAGGGCCACAGAAATGACCCAAGGGAGATGAGATTTAGATTGGATGTAAGGAAGTAGCTTTTCACGTAAGAGTAGTGAGGTGCTGCAACAAGTTGCCCACAGAGGTGGTGTACGCCCCTTCCTTGGAGACATTCAAGGCCAGGCTGGGCCAGGCTCCAAGCAACCTGATGGAGCTGTAGATGTCCCTGTTCGCTGCAGGGAAGTTGGACTAGATAACCTTTAAAAGTGCCTTTTGACTCAAATGGTGGTTTGATTCTAAGGACCTCATTCTGTACAGCTCTGCACATCTTGACAGTGTCATATGCTGAGTGCATGGGCTGCCCTGCTTCATGCTGCAGCACTGAGCTCAGAGCCCTAGTGTTGTGCAAGTGGCAGGCAGGTAGCAGCTTGTCCTGCTGTGGGCATGCTCCTCAAGCCAAGCTGGTGCAAGGGCAGCAGCAGCAGTAAGATCTGCTGGTCATTTCGCCAAGTGGGGTTGTTTTTTGTTAGACTGGAAGATGTAGGATGTAAAGAGAGCCCAGCTCCTTAATGGTTAGACTAATCCTAGGGAGAGCAGGAGACTTGGCTGACACTGCTGAGTGACATGAAAGCTTAGCAGGGCAGTTCAGCATACAGGGCTCACAGGGAGCCAGGCTCCAGCTGCCCAGCCTCACTCTGTCCCTACAGAGGAGGTGCTGCTGATACAGTGAATGTCCCTTGGCTTGCTGTGCGGTGCCGGCTGCTCTCTCTGTTGCTCAGAGCAGGCACCACGCCCTGGAGACCGAGGCTGTGCCACCGGTGGAACCTCTGGGCCACAACTTAACTGAAACTAGTTCAGCAAACCTGCCCTTACTTGCTGATTACAGCTCTCAAGCATGTATTTCCTTTGCCGTAATGAACTTGTAGATGTATGCTGTTGGATTTGGAGTATGAGGGGCAACTGGTGCTGAAACCTAGACCCATATTCATGCAGAAAGGAGGCACCTTTCCCATCAGAGTTCTTCTCAAGGACCTGATGGCACCATTTCCCCAAAGCTACGCAACATTAACTTCGTATGTTTTCTCCAGAAATGAAGGAAATTTATGTGAACATCTAATGTAATTAATTAATATTAATATGCCTTGTGGCAATAAAGAAAACCAAATAACGTTCTTTCCTAATGTAATGAATTGCTTTACAAATTGCTGAGCAATAAATGTATCAGACATTGCATTTAACAGCATGTACTAGAAAAAATGATGTAGATGGACCCACAGTTTTATAAATGTTATGTTTCTCTGGAATAGCAACAGTAAAAGAGAAAACTATAAATAGTGTAAACTTGAATATCAGTGTTGTTCCATGCCTGATAATTAAGAAATCAATAGCAATACTAAATTATACACCCATCTCATCTGCTTTTGACGTTTCTAGGGCCTGAACCTTCAGTGCTTGCATGTAAACACAAGATTTTATTCATGTGAGCATTATCATTGTTGTCAGGGAGACAGTCACTTGTCTGCTGCTGCCACACAGAGCATTTTAATCACCCGCTCTCTGCTCAGAGCTCCTGCTTTTAAAATAGCAGACAAAGGCTCCTTTTCCCACTTGCTGTGCATCGAGATATCACAGATAGACAAGGCCTGCGTCTGGTCATGCGTGATGAAGGGAGGAAGTCAGTGCTGGAGAGAAAAGAGGCACCTATTATTAGTGCTCCCAAGGCACATCATTGTAAAACAAACAAACAAACAAACAAAATTGATATTTTTTTTTCATTCTTAATGTGTTCTGTGCTGGCAGCTGTTTTTTTTGCTGTTGGCTTTTCAGATTTGTTTGACTGTTTTATTTTTTAGTTTTTGTTAAAGCAACAGCCGTCTCGCCCAAAAACAAAAATGAAAAACAAAAAAGGCAAATTGGCAGGAGAACTTTCTAGCTTCTTGTTGTCAAATTCAACACAAGCCGCCACAGTCCAGAATGCATTAGGTCTGTGGGAATTCTGGTTGCTGCTTTGTGTGTTTGTGGATGAGGCCCTGGGCATCCTGATGTGGTGGGTGGTGACCCCCCCCATGGCAGGGAAGTTGGGGCTGGGTGATTTTCACGTCGGGAGAAAATGTGCAGTCTTTGCCACCTTTTATTTCTGTCTTCTCTGTAAATTTATATTTTTCAATGAGGCAGTCTAGAACTGCCAGAATCACAATAGGGATTGTGAAATAACTTCAACCCCGGTAATTTAAAGTTCGTGTCTGTCAATGCAGAATAATTGCTTCTCCAAAGGCCAGCATGATTCGCCTGCAAGTTCAGCTCTTAATCCAACTGCTGACTCCCAGAGGCATCTGGGCTGTGATGCAGGCTTTGCGTAATGCGGGTCCAAAATAAATGTAGAAAAAAATGCTCCAGAGTGGTTGGATTCCCATGTTCCTCTGCAGTGTGATGGATCTGCAGCCCCAGTACGTTGTGAGAGCTGTGCTGAGCTGTCCTGCTGCACCTCACTCCATTCTGCACACGCAGCTAGCTGAGTGGAGACGTGACATATGTGGGTTGAGGCAAGGATGTCATGGTGTCAATGGTGCTACCAAAGGGTGGGTGAGGTATGGCATCTCCGTGTTGGCTGCCATATCTTAACTCCTGCCCACATGTGAAAAGGACAGAAATCTTTTTTTGTAATAACTGTGGCTTGTGGTGAGTGCGAATGGGAAGTTCAGAGTTTGTGCTAATTTCTGCAGATTGCTTTCCTGTCGCCCTCTGGCAAGTCACTTAGATCCTGTCTCCCCCTCTGCCTCTAAAGACTATTTACATACATACTTTGTGGGCATGTTACAAGGATTGTTTAGCTAATACTTGTGAAATGCTTTGAATAGGAAATATGTTGGACAAGAGCTCATTTCTTTTTGAACTATGGACTGGCAGCAACAGGCAGGCACTGGAGGTGGTTATATGGGCCAGACAATCCAAACAAACAAGTAATTTATGGAACAACATCTCACAGTCTTATTTTGCTTTTCTGCCCTGTATTCTTTGAAGGGTTCAGAGCAGGTAAAATACTGGTTTTTGTGTATGTGCTAGTATTTTGTTTGGTTGGTTTTGGGTCAGAAAAAAATGTGTGGTGATAACCAGAACTATTTCCACATTTAGTCTGGACTTGGTGAGCAGCTTCTCTGAGAAAACCTTTGTAAGGAGCAACACAGAATGAGACTATAGAAATACAGTGAATTATAATCATTCCATGAGGGAAGTATTTAAATGAATAGCAAGGAAAGAGCTGATAAAGAATGAAAATGAAACGTTCAAGAGAGACAAAACATTTAAAATTATCTGACCAGGCAAACATCAAAACTGAAAGAAAAATTTTTATTCTGCTCTACTTCTCATTCTTTGATATAATCTTCTGCTAGAAGTAAATTCTATTCCTGTGGTACACTGATGTAGCTTTTGTGCTGCATCCAGTTTGATTAGCATCTCTGGGCAAACCTGTGCCCAGACTCCAGGAGTAACTTATAGCTCAGGTAATGAGAGAAGCCTATGCTGTTTGCAAACTGCACAGCTTTAGTTATCCTATATGTAATTCATCTCTCTGTAACTCAAGATTTCCACAATACAGTTCTGAAACTAAAAATATATTCAACAAAATGTCTTCCCAAGTGCAGGCAATAGCGTACGTCTTTGTAGATTTAATACAAAGCCTATTTTCAATAAAAAGCCACCAGAATTTTCCAAGCCAGTAGAGACGTACGTATCGTGTAAAAGCATAGAATGTCAGTAAAATAAACCTGGCAGGATCACTAATTTCCATTCCAGCACAAAATCCAGTTTTCCTAATTATGGAGGTCAACAAGCAATTCTGAAGTCTCCAAACAGTCTTATTTCTATTTCTTGGCTGTTTTACAGAAGTTGCTAAGACTGACAGATGGGAAATGAATGCTACCTTGTAAACAGTGCACAGAAATGTGTTCTTTGTCAGACGGGAGAGGACTAGCAGGCAAATTTGTAAGCTGCAGCTATAATCTTTCAGAGTGCTTTAAAAATACTAGTTTGTACTCTCAGCCTCCTAGTGGAGTGAAGCAATGTAGCCATGTCTGAGATTATTGCTGTTCACTTGAGATTTTACGTTTAGTGGCAAAGTGGAGTCTAGGACCTGGAAACCTCAAGAGCCTGCAAGTTTGAGGATGTTCCTGTTAAGATAGCCATGAGTCCTCACAAGTCCTTGATTCTTAAAGAATATGGGAAATGTTGTCTTGCAGTTCAGTTTCCTACCTCAAAGAGATATGTTAAGATATAAATTAGATAAAGAATTATTATGCATGGCAATTATTGAGAGGCAAATGTTTACTTAGCTGCTATGTTACTGAAAGGGCTGCCCAGGGAAGTGATGGTGTCACTGTCCCTAAAGGTGTTCAAGAAATATGTAGATGTGGCACTGAGGGGCAAGGTTAGTGTGGAGGGGTTGATGGTTGGACTAGATGACCTTAGTGATTCTCTCCAGCCTTAACGATTCTATGATTCTATAATCTCAGAGGAAAAAAAAACCAAAACATTTCCATTGCCATAGGGACGTCAGAATGAGTTGCTAAGGCTCCCTAGAGAAGCTATAACATGTCCTGCAAAAATGAATGTGGAATGGTCAAATGTCACCCTTTGCAATGACCTGTTAGTCCCTCTTTCACTGTCACCAAAGCATTGGGAGCAACCAATGAACTGGTGTGCTTGCACAGGGCATATCTATTTGTGGGTGCTCTCTCAAGGAAGGCTTATCAATAGGCACTGGGTTTGCTTCCCAGCTGTTCTGCTCTGGCAGCAGGAGCCAGTGCTCTGTCACGTGGCTGCTGCAAGTCCCTTCTCAGGCTGTATGTACTAGGCATGTAATCAGTTGCCATTCAGGATTGCTCATATGACATCTCCTATGGAAATAAACAGATGAATTATTTACTGTGCAGGCAGGATGATACTGAATATTATGACAGCTGAATATTGTAGTTACAGTAAGTTCCTGTGAACAGGGCATAACTTATTCATATTCAGGAAGTGCAAGAACTCTTTCACAAGCTAGATTTTTTGTCAGTCATGTTAATTTTGCATGTATGCTGCATTAACGGATGTCCTCTTTGAGAAGAGGACAGTAATTATTAACCACGCAGGGAGGATGATACTAAATGGTACAGTAGGTATACCATGTAGCTATGGTGAATTCACATATGTGTGTTGTGGCATTCATGAACTGCTTATTCAGCCTGGTGTCTGGTGTTGCTGACCCTTCATGTGTGCTCTTCAGCTGGGAAACACAGCTGTCTTCTGGAGGATGGACAGGGTGTTGAATACCTGTCCAAGAAACAAGCTGGATTTTCTGAGAAAGTGGAAGTAACTGAAGGGGGAGAATGTGATTCTTGCCTCTGTAGATCTACAGGAGGTGTCTAAGTCCTTATGGGGCCTTTGTCAGTTCTTGGAGTTACTTATTTGCTGTCATCTGGGGACAGAGGCTGCCTCTGGTGGGTGCAGATGTAATGGTCTCCCTGCAAGGTGATGTATACCTGCTGAGTGACGGCTGCAGCACACGCTGTTCTCAAGGGCTGTTCTGAGGTGGAATTGCACCCTGCAGCTCATGTACAGCACACTGTGTACGCAGTGTAGTCAGCCGTAGACACTGATAGAACGTGGCACATCATTAGTCAGAATTCCTCCTTAAAAGAGAGAGAACAGGAAAATACCAGCAAAGATAGCAGGTGGATTCTTGAGTACGGAAGTATCCTCAAGTACTGCCTCAAGCAGGAATCCCGCCTTGCTGCAGCACCCAAGCCTGTGCTTGTGTCCCTTAGTAGGGTGGAAATATGAAATATCAGTTGTTAAAAAACTTTGAAGGAATGAATTACCGAGGAAAATTCACTTTCCAATACTTTGTATCTATCCTTAGAGTTCTTCAAATGCTTGTCTCTGTCTCTAGGATTTTTGCACCTCCTGCCTGCAAGGTGCAGTGTAGAAATGCTCCTGTTCTCTCCGGGCTGAGTTCCCATCTCTTAAGCACAGATGGAGGAGGTGCAGAGAAGATGTGCTACGTGCCCTGAGCAGCTCAGCCTGTGACTGTTGCTGGGGCCTGGACAGACCTCTCCTTTTGCAGGGCTACTGAGGGAAGAGATTTGTCATCCTCCTTGTAATTAAATGGAGATAGAGCAGCACAGTAAGAACCAGTGCAAATGCAAATTGGAGAAAATTTACCTGCAGAGTTAAATTCTGCTCATCTGATTCATTCATGTAGGCCTATATATAAATGTGTTCACTGAAGATAAATTAGCCATCGTGGCTAATTTATTCTGCATATTTCTTAACAGTGTTAATTACCTTAACTCACCCTGCCACATTTCTCCTCTTTGTCTCAGTTCTATTTTGATCCTCTCGGCACTGGTTTGGATGAAGTCTTACATCATGTCTGCTGTGTTAACACACTTTCCAGAAACAGACCTACGCTTACACCTGCTGGTACGGCTGTCCTCTCTTACAGCATGGAGGTTTTGTGGTTTGTTTTTATTTTATAGATCCTTGTGAAATCCGAATAGGTTTGGGGTTTGCACCTTAGCATCTCTGGAAGCAGGTCATTTCCTCTGCTTGCTCACGAGCTGCCCCTTGGCTGAGGCCTGTGCTGAAGTCCTGAGTCCAGCCCTGTGGCTGGAGGAGCTGTGCAGCACTATGGGGTGCTTGTGCCATGCTGTGCCCTCATGCTGTGCTGTGAGCAGCACCACAGGACTCCACAGTACCACGTCCTGCAGGGTGCGGAGCCACTGCCAGCTCCTGCAAGCATGCGGGGCTGCTGCCAGGTCCCATCCCAGAGCCCGGCAGCAGGGCTGGGCGGAGGGGTGACCATGAGCTAGCAGACATCCTCGTTCAGTCTGTAAAGGCTGTGCGTCCATTTCAAGTTGAACCGCTGATTGAGTAAGAACAAATGTTTGTTGAAGTCATTGAGCACAAGTGCCTAGAAAATACCCCATGCCATGTGGCATGCGTAGGGAAATGCTGTTTCTTTCTCTGCTTTGAAAGTTCCATGCTGTTTTTCCAAATGCGGTTACTGTTCAGTTATTGAATGCAAACAGGTTTTCCCTGCACGTTTCTGACAATATCTGTGCTGCTCAGCTGCCTTTAGCAGCTGCCACATCTCAGTGCAGAACACTGCCCTGCAGCATGTCCCTAAGGCTGTGTGGTGAGGCTTCACCTGGCAGCAATGCTGCCTTCCCAAGAGACCAAGAGCTCCATTTTGGCTGTGCAGCTGCTTCTGCCATCCATTTCAAAGCGAGCTCACAGATGCTATGCAGGATGGAGTTGTTGGCTGCATGTCACAGCGTGACTGCTGTTGGGCTGTGGCTCTGCAGGTGACTGGGGGTAGTCACCCTGGCAACGCCACAGCAGGCACCCCATGGGGTGGGAGGGCTCATGGGGAGTTTCCACAGAGCAGCAGAGGATGGGTTTTGCAAAAGCATCGGTGGCTTTTGGTCTCCTGGGCTGTTTTCAGCAGCTCAGCGAGAAATCCAGAGAGGGAAAGGAAATCCTTGCTTGTCTTAAGGCTGGCAGAGCCTCAGGGACCAGGGAAGGAGCATCAGAGATAACCGCTGCTTCTCCAAAGAGTGTTGTGCATCCCTGATAAGCTGCCACTTCTACCCCTTCCGTACTGCTATAGTCAAAATAGAAGGCAAAGGACTGTAGTTCACAGCTACTACAAATTTTTGCAGATTTATCTGAAAGCTGGAGTCATTCTCCAGTGGGAAGAGGGTGTTAAAGCACAGTGGGTGCCTGAGTTGCAGCTGAGGCACAGCTGCCTGGGGCTGCAGCAGTGCTGCACCTCATGGTATGTCAGCAAGTAGCCGGTGCCAAGTGCAACTGCATGTGCAGCTTTCCTGGCCTCTCTGCGCAGTACCTGGACAGGCTGATCTTTATGAAATGGAGTTGAGATTTTTATAGTTTTATTTCTGAATTTTTGTTTTACTTTTTTGTTTATCTCAAGTAAGGCATGAAGGTCCGATACCCTCTGCCTGGGAAAGGGGACTGTTTCATAGCTGTGAACTACACAACAAACTATATCCTCATCAAATGAAGGCTATCTTTTTGGACCAAGTTTGCCCCTTCCGTAGTGCAGAGATTTTAACGAGCTGCTAACCATGATAATTCCCCCCACAAACCCCAAGAAAACCCCACAAGCCTAAGAATAAAGTAAAACCAATTGGCCCCATGTCTGTCAGGTGCACGTCCCATCCACTGCCCCAGTGAGCTGGTCAGGCAAGGAGGAGGCAGCACTGGGGTAGAATTTCACAGGTATGGTGTCAGCTGCACACAGCTGAAAGCCACAGGTGGCAGCTCGAGCCATTTGCCTCTTCTGAAAATGTCTGAGATCTCAAATATCTTGCTGTGTTTAATGTATAAACCTCTCTAATATTGTTCCCATATGCTTCTAGTGGAATAGCTGAGGCCTGGTGGAGTTTCTCAAGTTGTTATTGGTCTGTAGATGCATAGGTTCAGAGCTAATTTTCCAAGGCTACAGACAAAACCATAATTCTAGTGTGTACTTCTAAGCAAAATGAGTGGTACTGACAGCTGTGCTCTGCCTCATCCTTCTTTTAAACACCCTTAGATGTAAACTTTGATAAGTGTCGTAGTTTAGTGATTGTCCTGGGTACAGCTATGTTTGGGTAAACTGGAAGTTACTGCACGCACAAAGAATATGAACAGATTAATCAAAGAGGATTTTCTTTTTTTTTTTTATTAAGACCAAAACCGGTGTGTGCTGGAGGCTTTTTAGTGTCACTGAGAAAATGCATTTTTTCAGCAAGTGCTGATTTGCCACATCTCTTCATGAAAGGCTGGGATTTCATTACAGTTTTAATCAGACCTGTAGCAACAGAACAGTCACTATGATGTTTAGAAAAGGGTGTAGTCTAGTTAAACACCATGTGTAGGAACATAGTATTAGTGATTCCTTTATAATTACTACTCAGAAGGTTTGCAGTGGCATAGCTTTCAGTAGCTGCATATTTAGCAAGAAAAGGGTATTCCCTGATCCCAGCAGGACAAGTCTCTTCTGTTGTGCTAAAAAAGCAAGTAACTTCATTCTGTGCTTCAATTCAGGAGCAGAGAAGGAAAGTTCCAAAGAAGGCACAAAGGACTGTGACTATTTAAATTGAGAGCATCGCTTGGCAAGCTCCAGTTTTCGACAACAGTACAAACAAGTGAGTTAGAGCAATTAGTAGCTGTGTGAGGATGTCCTCATCTTTAACGAATCTCTGATAACTGTTGCTTCTCCGAAAGACCTCATTAAAGCCCTATGGATTTTGAGCTGGGAAGAGATTGTTTTTTTGGCTTGGAGTCTTTGCAAGTGCTTGCCAGACATCCGGCAGGTCACGGCACACTGGAACAAGTCCTGTTCTGAGAGTCAGCAGAATGGTGGAGAGCTGCTGAAAGGGGCTTTAGGTAACAGAAGAGTAATGACACAGTCAAGATGTGAAAAACACAGTCAAGGTGTGAAAAAGTGTTTTCTCTCCATGTTGCACTATGAGCACAGCTTTTTCTACGCTGGTGCTATAGGAGGCCTTTGCAGAAGGTCCTTCTGTGCCATCCATCAGGAACTGGTCTGTGAGAAGGAGCTCATTTGTTGTAGCATCAGTGCTGGCTTGTCGTGCCTGCAGCCTGTGGAAGGAAATCAGCCTTTTCTGGTTGTGATAATTCTTCAGACAACATTAGGGCCGGAGGAGGTGGGGACTGAAAACCTTCTGCCTAAAGTTCCTCATGTCAGTTGAAAATGTTCAGTTCAATTTGAAACATTTCTCTGTCAGCCAAAAATAACAAAGGGGCCTTGGAAATAAGTCACGTAGCTTGTTTTTCTAGAGAGTGACTGTAAGCCGTAGGGAAGAGTGATATTTCACCTAAGATATTGACTTCAAAAATGAAATATGCTTTGAGTGCTGCCAATTAAAGCAGAGAAATTTCATCTCAGTTTTTGATCAGAGCATATATTAGAAGAAAAATGTAACACGTGTCTTTCACCTTATGAGTTCTCTCTGGCTAATGCATTAATAAGGTTTCTGAAACTGGGGGTTTGAAAAGAGGCTCAGGTGCCTGTGCATTCGAGCTAGTAGGCAAGTAGCAAACTTGTAGTTTGCTGAACCCTATTTCTCAGTCTTTCAGGTTTGTTCCTTTAGCACAGGTATGTCACATTTTATTCCGCCTTTCTGTTCCTGGCTGTGATTTCCCAGCTAAAGCACAGACAGCAAATAAGGGTGAAAAATACACGAGAGCCTCTTAGCTGCAGCATTCTGTGACGTACATGAGCAGAAAACTTGATTTACTGAAGCAGGCGTGCACTTGTTCTTCAGTGTCCTTTCCTCATGATCGCTGGTGTAGGGCAAAGTGCTGATGCTGTGGTTGCTGACCCGATGTCTAGGTTACTTCCTACAGTGTTCCTGTTGCCTCTTTCTTTTCCACTATACCTTGTTTACATACATTTTTAGGTAATTCTTGCTTAATTCTCTCTGGCAGTGTTTGCACAGCGTTCTTCAGGCAGCTTTCATAAATCTTGCATAAGGTGCCTATACTTTTCTTGTCATGGTTTTTAATGATTTCAGCATGTCTGCAGTCAGTCACTGTTGCCATGTTTGCTTGCTGCTTTTTCTGCTTCAGTGCAGAGATTGGTTCCTGTTCACTGTTAACTGTAATAAAAATTCTTTATCATCTGTCCAGTGTAATGTTTTTGTTACGGGTGTTCCACTCTTTCTTGGACTTTTTCACCATTTTATACTGTCAATTTGAGCAGTAGCAAAAATCCCCTGGGTTGGCTTGGTTGCATCCACCCTCATCCAAAAGCCTGATAGGAGCTCTCTGATAATGTCAGGTGTTCTGAAATAACCTCCCAGCTGAAGCAGTGTGAGGAATGTCAGCACAACTGGCATGTGCCCCCCTTTACCTGCCTGCCTGACATGGAGGTCATTCTCACTATGTTGCTCTGACGCAAGGAGCTGCTCCCAGATGCAGAAGCATACCCAGTCTTTCCATGGGCTCACCAGGCAGCAGGGCAGCAACCCACGCACCAGTTCTCTAAACATCTCTCTTCTCTTGTATTCAGCACCTTGTTACCTATCCTGTAGATGGCAAAGTGTGTTTTCAACTGACCCTACCTTTATGTTCTGAGCCTCCTTCTCTGTGTTAGCTCACCTTTGCTATCACTGTTTTCTTTGTTGAACCTGCAGCTCAGCCTTCTTGAAAGTTTAGTTCACTTGTGCTGTATGTAAATCTGTAGCAACATGTTTATATAATCTGTCAGTTAGAATAAGGAATAAAAATAGAGATAGTCACACAGTATATTAGTCATCCATGAAACAAATAATGCAGCTTTGTACACGGGGCTGGCATAACACGAGAGATCCCCTGAGTG
>PPHD01019854.1:0-13907 GCA_002909625.1 Bambusicola thoracicus
AAAAAAAAAAAAAAAAAAAAAAAAACAGTTTTGAGGAGCAAAGCTCCGAGGGATGCAGCACACACATCATTTTTCAGGCAAAGGACTAGGTAACATCAGCGGAGCCTATTATTTACAGCTTCTAAACAATAGTTCATTGCCTGAATCTTTGGGCAGGGCTTAGAGGAGCAAAATCCCTCCCACTGTGAGAGAAACACAAACTCAAGATCACCTGATGAGAATGAATGTGTGTAAGTCTGTGAGACCAGATGACACACATCTCAGAGTCCTGAAGAATCACAGAATCACCAAAGTTAGAAAAGACTTTTAAGATCATCCAGTCCAACTGTCCAGTATTTCCAACTAAACCATGTCTCTCAGTACACGTCTAAATGTTTCTTGAACACCTTCAGGGTTGGTGACTCCACCACCTCCCTGGGCAGCCTGTTTCAGCTCCTGACCACTCTCTTGGAGAACTATTTCCTAATGTCCAACCCGAATCTCCCCTCATGCAACCTGAGGTCGCTCCCTCTAATGTTATCGCTAGTTACGTGAGAGAAGTGGCCAATACCCACCTCACTATAACCTTCCTTCAGATAGTTGTAGGAAGTGATAAGGTCTCTCCAGAGCCTCCTCTTCTACAGACTAAACAATCCCAGCTCCTTCAGCTGCTCCACATCAGGCTCCAGACCCCTTACCAGCTTCACTGCCCTTCTCTACACATGGTCCAGGGCCTCAATGTCTTTCCTGTAGTAAAGGCCTCAAAAGTGAACACAGTAGTCAGGGTATGGCCTCACCAGTGCTGAGTACAGAGGGATGACGACTTCCCTGCTCCTGCTGGCAACACTATTTCTGATACAAGCCAGGATACCATTGGCGTTCTTGGCCACCTGGACATACTGCTGGCTCAGCCATATGTCAGCCAATTCTCCCAGGTCCATTTCCTCTACGTGGTCTTCCAGCCACTCTGCTCCAAGCCTGTAGCGTTGCCTGAGGTTCTGGTTGCCAATTGGCATCAGCCCAGATATCCAGCCTGCCTAGATCACTCTGTAGAGCCTTCCTACCCCCAGGTAGATTGACACTTCCTCCCAACTTGGTGTCATCTGCAGATTTACTGAGGGGGCACTTAATGCCCTCATCCAGATCATCAATAGATATCAAACAGGACAAGTCCCAACACCAACCCCTGGGAAACACTACTCCCGATCAGCGGCCAGCTGGATTTAACTCCATTCAACACCACTCTCTGGGCCTGGCCATCCAGCCAGCTCTTCACCTAGGAAAGGGTGTATCTGTCCAAGCCACAGGCTGCCAGCTTCTCCAGGAAAATAATGTGAGAAACAGTGACAAAGACTTTGCAAAAGTCTAGGTAGACTATGTCAGTGGCCTTTCCCTCATCCACCAGTCTGGTCAGAAGATCATAGGTGGAGAACAAATTGGTCAAGCAGCACCTGCCTTTTATGAACCCATGCTCGCTGGGCCCGATCCCCTGGTTATCCCACACATGCCATGTGATCTCCCTCATGATGATCTGCTCCATAACTTTTCCTGACACCGAGGTCAGGTTGACAGGCTTTTCATTCCCTGGATTCTCCTTATGACCCTTCTAGTAGCTGGGAGTCACACTGGCATGCCTCCAGTCCTCTGAGACCTCTCCAGTTCACCAGGAGCACTGATAGATGACAGAAAGCAGCTTGACTATCACCACTGCCAAATCCCTAAGCAACCTTGGGTGAATCTCATCTGGCCCCATGGACTTGTGGAAGTCCAGTTGGATTAGTAGGTCTCTACTGTTTCCATTTGAATAGTGGGGAATTTATTCTGCTTCCCATTAGAGACTTCCAGGTCAAGGGGTAGAGTAGCCTGAGGATAACTGGTCTGAGTTTTAAAGACAGACATAAAGAAGGCATTGAGAACCTCAGTCTTTTCCTTATCCTCAGTGGTCATGATCTCTGCCATATCCAGTAAAGAATGGAGATTCTCATTATCCCTCTTTTTACTGTTAATACATGTGTAAAAAAGTTTTTTTTGTTCTCTTTTACCTCAACAGCCAAGTTGAGCTCAAGCTGGGTTTTTGCCTTTATAATTTTCTCCCTGCACATCCTAACACTGTTTTTGTACTATCCTTGAGTTGCCTGTGCCTTCTCCCACAGGAGGAAGATTCTCTTTTTCTCCTGGAGCCTCAGGAAAAGCTTCCTGTTCATCCATGCTATCTTCTTCCCCGCTGACTCATCTTGTGGTACAGGTGGATAGCCTGCTCGTACACCCTTAAGACTTCTTTCTTGTGGAGCGACCAGCCTTCCTGGACCCTTTTATCCTTCAAGTCTGAATCCCAAGAGACCCTCTACCAGTGTTCTGAACAGTTCAAAGTCCATCCTCTGGAAGTCCAAGGTAGCAGTTTTGCTGTCCCCACTCCTGACTTCACCAAGAATCAAAGCTCTACCATCTTGTGGTCACTCTGTCCAAGACAACTCCCGACCTCCATATCTCCCACCCGACCTTCTCCATTTGTGAACAGCAGGTCTCACGAGGCATCTCCCCTGGTAGGCTCTCTTAGCAGCTGCAGAAGGAAGTTATCTTCCATACACTCTAGAAATCTCCCAGACTGCTTCTTCCGTGCTGTATTCTAATTCCAGCATACATCAAGGAAGTTGAAGTCCTCCATGAGAACAAGGGCTGGCTATCGCCAGCTTCTGCTGGCTGCTCACAGAATGCCTCATCTGTCTCTTCATCCTGGCTAGGTGAAGTACAGCAGATGTCTACCAGTTTGTCCGTCTTGTTGGTCCTCCTCCTAGTCCTTACCGGTAGACATTCAACCATACCATTCCCAGCCCCAAACACAACAATGTGAAAACACTCTCTAACCTAGAGAGCAATGCCACCATCTGTCTCCTTGCTTACCCCTTCTAAAGAGCTTATATATATTAATTGCAGCACTCCAATCATGGGAGTGATCCCACCATGTTTCTGTAATTGCAACTAAGTCATAGCCTGGCACACACTGGTGTTCAGCTCCTCCTGTGTTGTGCACCTTGGTGTAGATGCACTTCAGCTGAGCCCCTTGCCTCACCCCCAATCCCGTCATTGTTCCCCTAGGCTCATCTCTAGCAGGACTAGTTTTATCCCATTCCCCCTTCATATCTAGTTTAAAGCCCTCTCAGTGAGCCCTGACAGCTCCTGGGTTAGGGTCCATTTCCCAGTTTGAGGCAGGTGAGACCCATCAGCAGACATCAGGCCCAACATTAAGTAAACTGTCCCATGGTTTTTAAAAAAACAACAAAATTCTTACAATTGCACAAGCCTCTCAGCTCTGTATTTATAAGATGGGTTTTCCTGCTCTTCTCAGTATCTCTCCCTGCCAGTGAAAGGATAGAGGAAAATACGACCTCTATGTCTGCTCTGTCCACTAGCTGCCCCATTTCCCTTAAGTCCTTTTTGGTAACTGTCAGGCTTCTCTCAGCGACTTCATCACTGCCAGCCTGAATTATCAATAAAGGATAATAATCAGAAGGGTGAATCAGCCTAGGAAGTTCCATAGAAATATCCCTGACATGGGCCTCAGTGAAGCAGCATGCTTCCCCTTATGCAGGGTTGGGCCAACACAGAGGGACCTCTGTTCCCCTCAGCAGGGAGTCACCTACAACAATCACCTTTCTGTCCTTGGCAGAGGCAGTCTTGAGGTGTGAAGTCAACTGCCTCACCCTAGACAACCTCCCACTGCACCCTCAGTCACCTCTCCCTCAAGTTCTACAGCCTCAAACCTAATATATAAGGGCATCTGGGGAAGCAAGGTAGGTCGGGATGAGGGCTGCCTGTGACACAGAGCTGGAACCTGTTCCCACTCTTCCTATTCCCTTAAATCGCCTCCCTCTGCTCAACGATGGCATGGAGGGGGTTCATCATGATTTGAAAGGTATCACCATGCTGTCTTTCTTGCAAGTTCAGGAGAGAGTTATTCCACCAATCTAACTCCCACTTGCACTCTCTTAATCTCCTTAATACTCCTTAATCTCTTCACCTCCTCGAGCTCTGCCACCATACTGAGCAGATCATCCACCTGCTCACGCTTTATGCAGGTGGAATCCCTGCAAGCCTTCACCAGCAGCAGCAGGCTTAGGTACTCACTGCAGCCAGAGACTTGACCCACCACATTTTTAGGCAGGCACTCTGTCTCAGTTGCCACACTCTTTCTTGCCAGAGCTCTCTGCCTAGTAGAGACCATGGCAAGATTTGTTGTCTGAGGCAGCTGGTAGGTGAGATAGTCTCCTGAGTGGACAGTGATACTCCCCTTGCTCACCTGCCCTGTACAAACTGCCCATGCAAACTGCCATGCCACACTCTTCTGATGTGCCATGCCATTTTTGCCAGTCCTGTTCACTCCGCTCCCTAATGGCATGTTTTATACAGACAGGGTGATCCTGCCACTGCTCCTGGCTCCACCCCTGTAATGTCAGAATGCCACTGCCACACAGAGGACAGTGACACCCAGCACTGAAGGAACTGGTCGATGTAGTTGCTAACCCACTCTCCAACATATTCAAAAAGTCGTGGCTGTCAGGCAAAGCCCACAGTGACTGGCAAAGGGGAAGGGTGCTCAATGGTTCTATTTCTAGGTGGAGGCTCATAACAAGTGGTGTCCCAAGGGGGGTCAGTCTTGGGAATGGTGCCTGTCATCATCTTTATCAACAGCCTAGAGAGTGAGATCAAGTGCAACCTCTGCGAGTTTACTGATGGCTAAAGGTGCAGCTGATACACCAGAAGGATGGGATTCCATTCAGAGGGATTTGGACAAGCTTAAAAAGTGGGCCCGTGACAACCTAATGAGATTCAACAACACCAAGTACAAGGTGTTGCACTGGAGTTGGGGCAACCCCATGTGTACAGACTGGGAGAGGAACTCACTGAGAACAGCCTTGAGGAGAAGGACCTGGGGTGTTATCAGAAGAATCCAGGAAGAAAACTCTCTAACTCCAATGGGGTGTTAGAAAGTCAGTATTCCTTTATTCTCATGATCCATACCAGGCAACTTGACAAATCAAGTGGTCTTTCTTGGAGTTAAGGTTCTAAATTTAAACTGTTAAGTTATACATATGCAATACATTGGCACACACATTCATCCTTTTACAAGATCTCTTTAATATATGCTAATGTCCCTCTGGGCATGTGCAGAAGATAGCTTTGGGGGTCTTTGCCCCCTTACTTCATCCTCATTTTTCTGTCATCAGCTTCCTCTCAGTGTCCCTTGGCTGACCTTCTAGCTGTTCTCCCCAGTTTGGCAAATTTCCATCAGTTGTTATGCCATAATGAGCAGCTTTCTATCTTGGTACACTCTAACTCAAAACAATTTATATGAAACCCAAGAAGAAGTCCCTGCAAATGGTGACTGCAAAGATAAAAGTATTATTTTATGACTTCAGTACTTCAGTGAAGTAAGGCTCACTCAGAAAAACACAACTGCAAAGCTAAACTGGAAAGTTTTAGAAGTCGCATACATTAACTTCTTTTTGCTATACTAATACATTGGTCTTTAAGGTAATATATCAATCCCTATTGCTAAACCAGTCTACATCAAGCCTTCCTCTTCTTTTGAGAATTACAATGTTTATATTTTAATTCTTACCACTATTGACCATTCACATGTAGGGTTACATCCCCAATGATGATTTGTACAGCAAGCAAGAATGCATATAGCACACACTATCCCTACATATAACTTCTTTAACCAACCCAACCCAGGAATGCAGGTAGTCATTTTGGCTTACTTTATGCAGTATTTTAGTTTGATACTGTATCTCATACATGTCTTTCTCTATTCTGACACTCTGGTCTACAAAAGCACAAGAACTAGCATTCATTACCGCTCAAACTCCTCCTTGTGCAGCCAACATGTCTAAAGACATTTTGTTTTGCAGCACTACCCTAACTAAGCTTCGGACTTCTTCCTTAAGGATAATAATAGCAACCAATGTTTTATTTTCTAGGTACTCCATAACTGCTGAGATGTTCACTATAGCCTTTTCTAGTTCTGTGACTCCTAGGGAGAGAATTAACCATCAGCCTATATCAGGGGATCCTGGTAGATGAAAAGCTGGAGATGCACCAGCAGTGTGTACCTGCAGCCTGGAAGATCAACTGTCTCCTGGGCTGCATAGAAAGAACACTAACAGGACAAGGGAGGTGGTTTGCCCTTTGCTCTGCCCTTGTGATTCCCCACGTGGAGTACTGCATCCAGGCCTGAGGCTGCTAAAAAGCTATGGAGCTGCTGAATTGAATTCATCGTAGGGCCAGAAAGATAGTCAGAAGGCTGGAGTACTTATACTGTAAAGAAAGGTTGAGGGAGTTGTGCTTGTTCAGCTTGAAAAAAGAGCAGGCTCTGGGGAGACCTAATTGTGGCCTTCCAGTACGTAAACAGGAGAAGCAGATAAACAGGAGGGAGACTGACTTCTCAAACAGGCAGATGGTAATAGGACAAGAAGGAATGATTTTGAAGAAGAGGGGAGATTTAGATTAGATGTCAGAAGGAAATTTTTTACTCAGATATTAAGGAGGCACTGGAACAGGTTACACAGAGACAACAAGGTATCAAGGCTGAAATGAAGAAAGCATTCAGAATAACTCCAGCTGTAATGTAGGTGGACCCCAAGCAGCTGGCATGACCATCTGCCTGTGAACTCCCTCTATACATCCTCCTCCTCCTCAACCCTCTGAAGTCCTTGATATACTTTGCATAAATGAGAAATAGAAAGATTCTGGCTACTTAAGCATGTAAGTCATGCTATTCCTGAGCCCAAATCCCCTTCTTTTCCAGAATCCTCCCCCATCTATATAAGTGGCAACAGACTCCAGATTCCCAGACAACTGGCTTCTATCTTCTACAGTATGACAGGAAGTACTGGTGTGCACATGTGTGTGATTACATATGTCATTTTGAAAGGATTGCTCTCATCTGTATGAGGTCACCAGATACAAATGTGATAGGGTGGTAAAAGAAGCTAAATGTAGTGTGTCAATGAGTGTGCTACCAGCACTGAACACATAAAGGCAGATGATATGTACTTTTAATTGAAAGACGCTTTTAAATATCATATAAAATCCACTTTGGTCCAGATGTACTAAACAGGAATTCAGTTTTAGCTCTTTTTTAATATATTTAATAATGTGCAAAAAGTTCTTTAATCTTGGATTAAACAATATTAGCACCTACAGAGAAAATCATTTTCTAGCAACCCTCGCCAAGTCTCCTAAGACAGGCTCCCAGGATATACTCTGATAGTAATAGTCATAGTTAAGCTTGCCAGTAACTCCATTGGCAGCTCCATGTAGAGCTGGAGAGCAGATCAGTGCAGACCAGGAAACCCTATAATCTTCACACCAGTGTGAACACTGAAGGGCAATTGATGGCATAGTGTAGGGAATAAAGAAAGAATTAGAGCAGTTAAGTCAAAAATGCTTACGTCAACAGTGTATAGTAACAATATAGATTATGTAGATATTACACACCTTTCAAAACAAATTTAAACAAAACTTCTCATTTAATTTTCATCAAAGACAAGCACTAATTTGTTAATCTGGTTTTCTTGACACTACTACACTTCAGCTTAAAAGTTTAAATTTCTTTTAAGATAGTTATTAACAGAACATGTCAGCGATTTCATGCCCTCAGAGGATATCTCCTCTCTCAGAAGATTTTCTCCCACATAAAGCTTTTGCAGTATCTAGAAAATGTTATACACTGGAAAGAATAGTCAAGTAAGTAGCAGTCAACTACACTGAACCTCTATCAACATCAGCAACCCCAAGTAATGATAAACTATTTGAATTTACCTATGAAATTGGCCTGAGAAATAGCTACTTGAATTGATCCATAATTTAATTGGAAGAATTATGTTTTCTTGGGGCTTCTATGTAAATTAATAGCTATTTACATAATACACTCATTTAAGTTACATGACTTTATATTTCATATCGGAAGCAGTTTTCAGGTGGGACACAAAAAAAAATCTTTAGTCTCAACCATTAAGTACTTTCATCGCATGCCTTCCAAATGAAAAGAGGAGAAAATAAACATAATTCCAACAAAGAGATGTTCCCTTCTGCAGATTTTATGTGGATCTTGTCTTTGGAATCCTCTGGATTTCAGGTGTCTGATCTCAGGAAGCTATGGTTGATAGGTACTCTTCAAAAGACGGAATTTATCAGAGTTACAAATACTCTGTATAAAAACAGGAGATTTGAGATAGAACAAATTTTTATCTTGGAGAAGAGAGAAGGCACTGTGAATGTAGCAAAAGCATCTGAAGTTTTAATTCATCATTTAAAACAAATGACACACTTGTAACAACAGCAAAATACATTTGGAAGAAAAAACTGACAACAGGTATGTGCATACGTATGACCTCCATTTACTTGTAAGAGAAGCCTGTAAAATCCAATAGCAACAATCAAAACAGTGTCAGGAACGAAAGTTGCTTAAGCAGACAGTGGAAAAAGTTCAGCTGCTTTGGGTACAGTTGTAAAATTCTTACTTTGTCAAAAACAAGCTCTGAAATTCTGAAGAGATCAAGACCATCTGGGTGATCTTCTCAAACGAAATAAAAATGAAAATCTTAGTAGTCCCTGCTTTTAGGCTTGAAGAAATGACCTTCCACTTAACTTCCCGCTCCTCTATCAAGAGGACTTCATGGTTCTGCCTAAGTGGGTTAGATTTTTTGTGGTTTTGGTTTTTTTTCCCTCCCAAATCTACACAGTATTCTTTACCATAATTTTGTCAAGCTCGGACATTTTGGTCACCAGAAATAAAGTACAGTTTTATACACTGAAGATGGTACAATGTGTAAAATATCTCTAATATTGCCAAAACACTGCCAAAATATCTCAGGACTGCACGTGTTGGTTCCATGTACTTATCCTTGAAAGACAAAAAATAAAAGATGCTTTTTATTTGGATAGTTCCAGTGATGTGATTTACAATGCAGCCCCATAAATATTTGCACTAGTCTAGCTAAAATATGAAATGAATAACCTGGGGACATACATTAAGCATTCATTTCACTTGAAGAAGAAAGTATATACTGATCTACTCATTGAATATCCAGTTTTTATGGCCAAAATCTCTTCTAATCTGTTTAAAGTGCTGTGCAAACAGAAATGCAAGTAGCTACAAATTCTGTAGATTCTGCACTGTTATATCCATACTCAAACATATAACAATAAAATCAACTTTCAAGAATAAGTGCCCACTTCACATCCTCATGTGAATGTATACTCATACATTCTAAGCTGCTAAGCCATAAGATTATCTTTCTCTCAGCAGTATGTCACTTCAAAAGAGGCCTTACTTGGAATGAGAATATGACATCATGGCATTTGTTTGCCCATTCACTGGTAAGGATCAATTAAGTTATTACTGTACTTCTCCCCTTCTCACTGAGAATAACTAATTACAACTCACAAGACAATGAATCACAGCACAATAAAGCTTTCACACTAATGTGATGTCTAGCCATCACGTTTATAATTTTTGCAATCAGGTGAAGAAGATGGTCATAGGAAAGCCAGTATTTTGCTAAAATGTAGTGATGTTTTCACAGGTAAACAGAGCAAGAAATAAAAGTACCATGTCATACATCTGTTTTAGCTAACAAGAACAAGACTTCTAAATGACACAAAGAAGTCATTAAGCCATTGGTAGCTGTCACAGCATCACTGGCTGTTTCCCAGACATTCCTCTCACTATTCTCATGTGACTTTCAAAAAGTAAATTCTTCCAGCATGTTGTAGGACCTCGAGAATGAGGATGCGGAGACACTATTACTGGCACCCTCCAAGCTACAGGGCTTTGATTACACAGAAGCTTGCTGCAAGAGACAGATGCCATAGTTTTTGCTTACGTGTGAAGAAAACGAAGGGACAGATTCATCTGCAGTGATGACACTCAGAAGTAACTCTTTCAAAGCTAGCCAAATGTCTAACTGGATTAAAATGGCTTTGTCTCTTCTCCTATTCACTAACATGTGACTCAAGTGCCTTTTAAATATAAGGCTTGGGGACCTCCTTCAGCATTTCTAACAATACTCACTGAGAAGCAAAATACTAATTTCATTTAAAAAAATTTTCTGAATGCAGTGAAACACATGTGCTGATAAATAAGAAATAGAAGCTTGACAACTCAGTGGTTCTTCTAATAATCTTTTTATAGTTAAGATACTAGAATCTGATTATCTAGAACTAGACCTTTCTATATATAGTTCAGTATATGACAGATATGTTTTATTCATTTGTACTCCTAGAATAGAGATCCAAGGAATTAAATATTCTGAAAATGGTAAAACTCTTATGTGACAGCTGAATGTTTGATGTAAAAAAGGGTAATAGGGTTATCAATTTTGGGAAGACAGAGCTACAGATGCAAATCACCAGGACCAAGCAGCAGCTATGCACACAGCTCTCAAACTGTCTTTGAAGCCAGGCAATTATATCAAGAATACTGTAAGCTGATAATAAGAAAAAAAAATGGTCAGGAAGGAGAGGGAGTGGGAAGAAAACTGTTCCTGGTGGCTAGAAAAAGCTATAAGCCACTAAGTCTAACATTAATAGTGTACAAATTGGCAAAACCTACTACAGAGAATTACCAACACAGACAGAAACGAGATGTAATGTGAGTTCTGCTATATATCAAAGTTCTGCCCCAAACACTTCCTGGGATTCTTTGAAGAAATCAGCAGGGAAAGGAAACTGAGCTGATTCAATTTGCCTGAATTTCCAAAAGGCAATAATTAATGCTGATCCTCACCAAGACTACTGAAATTCAGAGGACAGTCTCACAGGCAGTGACAGGGGGAATGGAGCTCCAAGAATGGACCCCAGCAGAATCCTAGACAAACCTGAGTGAAGGCTTGTAATGATCACTACCACAGGATAAGGAATACTATTCTAATCAGAACAGGGGATTTATAAATGAGCTAAAAATGTGCCTGATTATTCATAATAGAATAACTAGCAGGTTAAATTCATGATGCATGGGCAGAATTATGCACAAGAGAAAAACACAACTGAGAAAAATACATCTCTTCCCAGAGCTGTTAAATTCAAAAGCCATCAGCTTCCTCTAACAAGCCTTCCTTTCCCCCTCCTAACTTTAAAGAAAAGATTAGACTGTTCCTGCCAAACTGAATGGATCAAAATCTTCCCAATTGCATCATGGCTTAAATGATAAAAAATTTTGGTTTTTAAAGGCTGAATTTAGCTTTTAGAAACCTGCAGCTATTATGTGGACTAGTACTTAAAGTAGGATAAATTGTTTTCTTTTTTTGTTGTTGTTGTTTTCTTTCTTTCTTGTTTTAAGAGTATTCCTTTGGATCTGTGTAAAGCTCAGCCCAGACTAATCTAAAAATATAGCCATAGCTGCACTACTTAAAATACTGTTTTGCTGAAAGAAATATAAGCAAAACAGATAAGCTTAAGGAAGAAAAAAGGGAAAACACATTAATTCTGGCACACTTGTTGTCAGTAATTTTACCTTATGATTGAACAACATACGTGATAGACTTCTGAAAAAAAGAAATGTTTTTCACTTTTACCTCCTCTGAAAATATTTTTCTCTTTTTTTTTTTTTTTTTTTAACTAAGGCAGCAGGTGAAGATCTGCCTGGAATTGTGTAGTCCATTGAAATTCAAAACACTGAAGTTTATTTCAAAACACTGATTTCAAAGTCAAATGTTGGTTACAGCCAACAGATGAATAGCGGCTGTTCTGCATCCCTTGCTGCAAGAGTCTGGCATTTGTAGTATTTAAAGGTTTTCAAAGGAGATTTCTTACAGAATATTAAAAAAAANTTCAAGGAATTGCAGTGAAACCTCATAATGTTTGAATAGAAAATATCCTCTTAATTTATTTAATTAACTGTTATTGTTTGATTCTATTTAATTTTCTTCACGTCCTATTCCTCTCATGGTTCTTAGAGGAACATTCTCCACCATGCAAAATGATGAGTAGTTTCTGACACTGCTACCGTGCATGCTACTCACTGACAATCCTGAAGGGGGTACAGTTGCACAAAGCACTGTTACTACTCTCCTGCAATACAATACTACTGAGATACATTCAACTTTGAAACCAAGAGAGAGATCAATCTATCTTTGCTCCCTCCTCCTTGTCACACAATTGAAAGTTTAGGACAGAAAAAAGTTTGTGTATAGTTCTGAATCTAACCTCCTTTGTTTTGCACAGAACTAATTTAAACACATTTCTGTACAATTCATATCTTTGTTTGCAAAACTGTGATACAACAACTTACAGTTCCATTCCAACCAATATCTATCCAGAATTCTGTAATTGCATTACATTTAGATATTTCACACCAAAAGATAAGTCAGTCTTTCAAATAACTCTGATCCCTAACTGAAAGATGCCACTCTGTTCATCAACTGCAGCACCCATGGTGTGAGCTACTCCCAATAACCAGACCCATCTTTCAAGCAAATGCAGTCTAAATTACCACCACACATGTGGGAATCAACTATGATTAATGAAGGTTAATAGGACAAGAAACCCACTAAGCAGAAACTGAATTTTCAAATTCAGCATATTAAACAGAGCACCTATTAAAATTGAAGGAAGAAACCCTCCTGGGTTAATACACACAATGTGGAAACAGATAAAATAATCCTTAGCCAACTTACTAAGCAGCACTCTAAATTACCTGAATTCATTTTTATGTATTTCAGCAATTTTCTTCTCCAGCTTTTGTGACTGTTTGGGAAAAATCTTGAAGTCATTCATATAATTCTCTGGGTGTTCATCAGGATCGTAATCACCAAGTTCAGCTAAATAGATTCAAAACACAAAATAGAACAGAAAAAATAAATTGCCAAGTTAGAAGAAAGAGTCTGTAAATAGTGTAATTCAGGGACTGTAAGAATGAAGCATCTCTGAAAAAAAGCTACTTTGCAGAACTTGTAGCTAGCTGAAACTACAATCACTGAGTTTCCAGCAAATTTCATGTTTTATTTATTGCAGAAGTAATTAGCAATCTTAAAATGTCATCTTCAGCAAAAAATGGGGTCTGTAAAGAAGACATAGGAAACTCTTCCCGTTTTACTACTTATCATTCCGACACAAGGCAGAACAAAAACAATGTATTCCAGACCATGCTGTTTTCTTCACCAATTTATCCCCACTTGTCTGTACCATTACTTAAAGGCAAGTTCCTCTTCTAAAAGATCACTAACATATTCAAATGAGACATTAGGTTTCTATTTTTCTAGATAAGTCTCTTTTATTACGGTCTAGACTTGATCTTGTTTTGGATAAGCAGCTTCATAATAAATGAAGAGATTCATTGAGATTAAGGTAGAATGAAGGGAACTTGCACACATATGAAGTCCCTAATTGGACATGTAGCTAACTCCTTTCTTTAGTGCATTCCAAGATACGTATCTCAGTTCTGCCTTTAGTAACTGATAAGGAGAAAGGACGAGATAAAAAAGGTCTTTCTCTTTGAATTGTGTGTACTGCTTTGTCAGGGATTTTCACCAATCAGTTGGAAGGGACCTCTGGAGATCATCTAGTCCAACACTTTTGTACAGGTGGATTTTAAATATCCCCAGAGAAGGAGACTCCATAGCTTTACTGGGTGGTCTGTTACAGTGCTCCGGCACCCTTAAAGATGTTTCTTTTCCGAATGTTTTCTCCATCCCAGCATTACACAAATGAAATGATAATCTTTTCCACAAGAAATTACACTGAATAGAACCTTTTCCTGCTTAGTTCAATTAGTATAGATTATGTTTACATAGGATAGTAAAAGAACAGAATTTTGCTTTCTTTATACTAGCAGTCTAATACTGATGCCATACTTTTAAACTCTAATTCTAAGGCAATCAGCTGGTGGGGTTTTTTTTATTTGTTTGTTTTTTGGTTTTGGTTTT
>PPHD01019855.1:0-13907 GCA_002909625.1 Bambusicola thoracicus
AAAGAGAAGCCACTGAGGGCTTCCCAAAGTTTCCTTGACAGTGTTATGAAGCAGAATTACAGCACAGAGTCTGCAGGACTGTTTGCAATAGCTCACACCAGAAATGACCACGGGACACCATGCAGCTGCAGGATGACATTCCACAAAGCAGGAGAGCTGCTCAGCATCGTTACATCCTCTGTGCTCACAGGCAGAATGCGGACCTTCAGCCTCACGGCATAAAGTGAACGCACTGAATGCATTTCATCAGCTGCACAAATGGAGGTTTATTTAAGAGGAAGGAATGATTACAGTATAGTTTCAACAACAAAAAAGAATGCAGGAATTCACTATCCTGAATATTGCTTCTTCTGTTCAGTTGAAGAGACTAGGAACTTTAAATTCTCTTCAGAAGGAACTTGCATGAAATCAAAGCAACCAATAAATCACATTATCTGATCAGCAATAGAAGAGCGTTATGGACCCTCTGTCCTGAACGGCAGAAGCCCCACAGTCTGCAGTAGGGTACTGATTTCAGCCATTGTGTGCAGTTCTAAAGCAATCAATCCTCACCCAGTTGGCACTGAAAGAACACAGGCTCTGATTTACAGATCCTGGATAGGTTCTGCTTTGAATGCTCAGAATGGCTTCAATTTCCTCATCTCCCTTTTCAACTACAGGCAGGCAACATTCGCCTTCTGACACAGCATGTCAGGGTTGGACTGTAGCTGTTCTTGATGGCAGGGGGCAAACACACAAGCACAGGTCCCTGAGACAAGTGACCTGTGAAATGAGGCAACGGGCCCTGCCTGTAACTGGGATACACGCTCTTCCCACAGCCAGACTGCAGCCCAACAGAGGCGGTTTTGTCATGCTCTGCTGGCTCAAATAACCCTCTGTGGCCACACATTGCATTGTCTCTCTCTCCTTGTCTTTCAAAATGATGCAGTCAAGATGCACCTGCTACTTCCCAGCAAATTATTTCGGATGTGAATGAATTCCCCAGTTATCCACAGCAAAGAAGCTGAAGGATTCCAGCTCTCAGCACATGAAGTCTGTATAAGAAATGAAAAACCTCTTACTCGTTGCTTTAAAGGCAATTTCAATATTACACTAACGCAAATGCTCTTAAAAAGATAACTTCAGTAATTCTGAGGCTATAAATATAATCCAGCATTTCAGTGCCGTGCCTGCAGAGCAGCATCACTTCCTAGGAACACTGACTGTGTTAAGCCAGCAAATAGCCACACCACTGAGAAACCTTCCCAGGGCAAACCAGCATCCCGGCTGAGGCGCCGGCAGTACAGCCTCCCTCTGGATGCTCTCCATAGCTGCACATTGATAGGTAAGAACTCACAGGCCGTTTCCCTTTAAGCCATTGGAATGAAAGGCTGGAAACGGCTCCCTGCTCTCATTAGCTGAGCTGGTAACTTACCTCCGGGCTGTCCCTCAGCACGTCGGAGCGGGGCAGCTCTGCCAGCTGGGAGAAACGCCGATCATAAATGCAGAGGTGGAGGTGTTTGTCGAGAACCCGGAAATCCTCGTAGCTGCGCTTCACGATCCAACTCTTCCCCTGCATGGAGAGAACGGCCCCACACGGTTACAGACCCAGCAGGACTGCTGAGATGAGGAGAGTGATGATACCTGCAGAAGTAGCAGACAGCTCCGGAGATCCCGTTTTGCAAAGCATTTGGAAGTGCTGGAAGCGCCTCAGTGATATCTACGTGTGTTAATCTGCACTGTGAGTGCTGCTCTAATTGCACACCAGTGGCCCAGCAGTTGTGGGACCTATCAGAACCCCATCTGATGGATTTTTGTAGCATTTCGTGAACGAGGTGCCTTGGCACAAGTGTAAATTACAAAATGGCTGTATAAATAGCTTGACATCAGATCCTGCATTGGGTGAAGAACGTGCAAACAAGGATCAGAAGGCAGCACTGAGGCTTGCAACATTACTGTAGATGCTCCAGGCAAATCTTCAGCTGACTTTGAGGGCGAAAAATCTACGCTGAATAACAGCACTATGTGGAAATTTACTCCTGACTGCGTATCATTTCCCCAATTAAAACCATTGACAAGATGCACGCTGCTCGAGGGGACAAGGAGAGGGCCATGGCAGCGCAGCATAATTTACCCTGTGAAGCTTTTAATATCTAATGTCTATTTCTAAATGCTTCACGGCCTATTATGATCAATAAAAGAAAAAAAACACATAATTATGTAGCAGTTTACAGGTCAGGGATCTTCATGAGCAGTTAATCCTCCCATGCAGCCCAGAAGATGATGCTATTTCTGTTTTGCACTCTGAATCAGTGGCCGTGGACGTCCACAAACCTCCCCTCCCTCTATTCCAAGTGCTTCTTCAGCCTTTCTTTTCTAGAAACAACGGTGTGGCCGCATTGAAAAAGAAGACATCCATGTCAGGTTTCCCATCTGATTTCCAATTGCAGCTGCAATGCTTACTGAGGGCCCAGAGGCAGACAAGCACGTGATATCCCATTAACTCCAATGGGATGCAAGGAGAGGGGTGAAGCTAAGCACACAGCCAAGTGATTTCCTGAATTCAGGCTTTCAGTTACAAACTGGCTCTGACACATTTCACAGAGGCAAAAAATCAAGTCCCAAATGAAGATGGCAGTCATGCCAAAAAAGGAGCTATCAGTGTGCTTAGAAGGAAGAAAAACCAACTGCTGATTTGGACACAGAAACACATAAAAACCTCTCAAACAAAACCAAAGCTTTCTTTTGGATTTTCACTGTACAGAAACATTCACAATGGTAGTAATGGAATTCCTCACAGAATGGAAAATTACGTTTCATGTCTTCCCTTGTTACAGTCTGCTCCTCCATCCTCTCGTGCTCTTCCAGGCTGTGCAGGACTGAATGCATCATGAAAGACCAGAGAGACTTCAGAATACGGCACAGAGCTCCTGATTTTCTCCCACAGTCAAAGCAAGAAGCGTCATGCTAGAAAAATGGCTCGAGGTTACTGAACTGATGATTTAAACCCTACAGAGCCAGAGATTGGAGCCTCCCATTCGTAAAACCACTGCTCTGAGATCGCAGATGGCAAAAGGCAATGTGGGCTGCACCTCGTAGGACACAGAGGGACAAAGATACTGAAGCACAGCTCCACAAGCAGCATCTATTTGAGCTTTGCTGCTCAAACAGCCCAGGAAGTTTCCATACTCCCTCAAACATGGCCCAGCTGGTGATGCCCCCTGCTCCTTTGTCCCAGCATGAGAACAAGCACTGAAGGGCACAGCATTTCCTCTCCTCCAACCTGTGGTGTGAATCACTCAAAAACCCGATGCACACAAGTTTTATAATAGATTTACAGATATGCTGTCCCTACTGTGTAAGGGAAAAAGTAAAGGACTGTTTGCAGCTGAAAGTGTTTAAGTCTGCCCAGATGCCCGTCCCTTTTGTCCATCAATGCATCTTCCAGGCAGACAGGGTGCTATACTGGGCTCCAGCACACACAGGGTGCTATACTGAGCTCCAGCCTTCCTGTCCCACGACCTGAGCCTGTTTTCTCTGCAGCACCTACAATTTATTTATGTTAAGACAGGAGCAGACCTTTCTCTTCTGGTTCAAATGCTCGGTTCCTGAGAGGAATCACATGGACGCTCCCATGAACCTCACCAGTCCACGTGGAGACCGAGAGCAGAGAAAGAGATGAAAGAGCATGGCAAAAGTCACGGCAGTTTGACCCTGCAGAAAGGGAACACCACGTATTGAATAGCTGGGAAAGCGCCAGCACCCACCAGAAGGGTTCAGCTCGGCCGCGTGGTGACTTTTACAGCTGTCTGGGCTCGGGCTCTGTGTGTTATTCCAGCCTGACCCTAAAGCCTTCTTCTTTTTTTTCCCTTTTGAATATGAGTCACACTGGAAAATGGCTTTAGAACTTCAGTCATAACAGAAAACAAGACTGATCGGATCCGTTCTGAGCTGGTGCTGGAGGTGGCTTTATCCGAGCTCAACACTGTTTACCAGATTGCCTTGGATGATTTCACACCTTCCAGCACTATTATTACAACCTTAGGAAAATTACAAGCTTTAAAAAGTAAAGGGAGTTTGGGCTAAGGCAACACGAAGCTGCTTTACTGCTGAATGAAGGCATTCACCCAGCAGCAGCCTGAGGCTTCTCGGCTCTCACACTGCCAGGGTCCCCTCCAGCCCATGGAGGGATGCTCACCCATTGCTCCCAGTGCTGCCCCTCAATAGGAGCTCCCATAATTTCCTGGTGAATAGCCTCACCCCACAGAAGAAATTCATCTCTTTCAGCACTAATTATCCATTAATTGCCACAAGCAGGAAAAAAAAAAGGCATTTCAATGGAAATCACTGCAGCTCTCCTCCCTTAAATATTGCAGTTCCTCGTGCTCTCTGATTCCAGTGACAGATAGAAACACCAGAAACACGCAGGAATGCAAGGCTGCCCAAGACCTGGTTGGAATGACAGCAGCATCATTCCATGTGCTCTGACCTATTGGGGAACTGACCACAACCAGACATGTGCAGCCTCCTGGGTGCTTCTCTCGCACTCAGAAGAGGAGCTTTGCCTGCAGCATGCAGACAGCAGCACAGAGCTGGCTCAGGCTTTGCTGGCAGCTGGTTTTGTACAGGCACAGGGCAGTAAGGGCACGCTAAGACTGAGCACACACACGTGTATGGCACTTGAAATCTTAACCACCCCATCCTCCTCCCATGAGTGGGTCTATTTCTAAATGGCAGGCTGGCACAGAGTGAACTCGAAGCAGGATTTACAACTCTCAATACGTGAATGAAATTCCCTGCTCTCCCGGCAGGGTATAATGCAAACAATTTGGTTACAATCACCTCCTGGATAAAATCACACCATCAGAGCAAAGGGTCACAGAGACACAGGGGGTGAAGGGGAGGGCATGGGGGAACAGCTCGTCTGCATTTCAGAACATTAAAGTAAGAGCCAATACGGACATACAGCCACAAAGGAAATGCTCTGAAGCCACCAATAAGACCAACTGCTAAGGAACAGGAACCAAAATGCTACCATCCCACAGGTAGCACAGCAGCGAGTGAATGCCCGGATATCTGCTGATCACTATAAGGACACTGAACGCACTGAAACACAAAGCTGCCTTTTGCCTGTGCCCAGAACGTGCTATTATCGACTGAGCACAGAACCACAGAGAAGAAACACCATTTCATCGAAGTAAGAGAGCATCACCCAAAACAGCACAGCAGAAAAGCTTTGAACGTGACTTCCCTGAGGTCAGTAAGCCAAACCAAATCAAGAAAGCCCTTTCACAGCGACTTGCCTGAGGTCAGCTGCACTGCCAGCAGCTCAGACAGATATAGAACTCTGTCTTCTTGCATCCCATTCCTTGGGCATGACAATGAAGCAAACTATTTTTTTTCAAGTGATCACAGAACAGAAGCAAGGTTTGGTTAAAACTAATTGCCAGAGATGAGAGATTCCGTAGGTCCAAAAGCAAGCTCTGAAAAATGAACCAACAAAAACCAGCCAGGTTAAAGCTTCCATCAGCACTGGAGTAATTAAACAGGTCAAAGAGCCCCACTACCAGCAAGCAGGTGTGTCAAAGATGAGGCTGACCAAAAGTCCAGGAAAGCAGATAGGAAGGAGAAGCGTTATTGAGAAAGCAGAGAAAGAGAAGCAGCTCTGGAGCACCACTGACTGAACCGGAGCTGCTGCCAAAATGGAAACGTAACTGCTTTGCTGGCAGCTGCATGTACCACTTTCAAGGGATAGACTGGTGCCAAGAGCTAGGAGACAAAGCGCTGCAGACAGGCCATCCTTAACAGCTAATATCCCTGGTGGGGTCTTTTAAAAAGGGAAACCAGAAAGTTTTAAATAAACACAGTACTTTTTAAAAACCACAAATTGGTTAAAGAACGCATCGTTAGACAAGGAGAAAGTCGGCCTCCATCATCTGTCAGAGCCTCAGCTCACGACTGCAGACTTGCTGTGCTGCTTGCAAAAGCATCAGTTTGCAATTGTGCTTGAGGACTGCATCCCAGCCCGTCTGCAGTGGGCAGCTCTGGAAGCTTGAAGGGTACCCACCCTGGTCAAGGATGCAGGGAAGCCTACAGAGCATTGACTTGTTTCATGCTTCAAATGCAAATCTGGAGCTGAGACCTCAGAGCATTCACTGAGAGGTCAGTATGTCACCAGGTAGACTCCTGCTTGCTGGCTGCTAACCAGCTTGGACACAAACCTGCCCTGCAGCTGTGGGACAGCACCAGAGGATACAAAAACGTAAGGAATGAGCTTAATTTTATTCCCTCTCAGGATTCTGTCACTGATTCCCGGGCAGGTTGTCTTCTCAAGGAAACCTGTTCTGTTCATTGCAGAGCCCTTCAGGAGATCTAACGCTGCAGGCAGCAGTCCCACCTCAAAAGCCAACCGCTCACATGAGGATGCAGCTTCTCCTGATAAGCACAGCTACACAGAAGAGCAAGCAAGGATCTACGTTATGTGATAGCACCGTACCCACTACAATCAGAGGATAAACGTTTGCTATCTTCTTTCTCATTTTGTGTTCTGCCAATGTTATTATGTTCCATCAAACCAAAACAAAGCCTGCAAATATGAATGACTTCCTTTTTGCCCTATGCTTGCTTAGCAAGCAGCTGGGTTAAGAGCCAACAGCTCTGCCATTAAGGACAAAGCCCAAACTTCTCACAGCCTGGGGTGACCTGGCCGTGCTCAGTCCCTTTCCTGTAACACTGTGGCTTAAAGCAACTCTGCAGCCTGCAGAGGATCACAGTGCATGAAACCTCTGTCCCAAGCGGGTCTCAGCTTTCCCAAGTATACAGGCACAGTGCAATTGCCATTACAAATGCACACGTGTTCAACCACCATAGGAATAAACACTGATGCAACCAAGAGAGACAAGAACATCCACCACAGTTCCTCTTAGCTGGGATATGAACCAAACCCAGCTCTTGGAGTTGTCAAACAAGTAAAACTGAGGACAGACCGCTCCTCTGCAATGCGTTTCCACTTGCTGAGCTGAGGGCAGGAATTGATGTCTCCTCTCAGCACTCAGAGCCAACTGCTCCCTTCCATTTGTGGCAGGCCCTGCCTCATCCACACAGCCCCACATGACAGCCCCAGCCCTGCCAGAACGCATCGCTCACACAGAGAAGCCACAATTGCTGTCCTGTCCTCTTCGATTGCAGCACTGATTGCACTTTTGCTTCAGAGCTACACGGAATACAGTTGAGACATGAGAAGATTGATCTCTGCAATTCAGAGCTTTCCTTCTGAAG
Source organism: Bambusicola thoracicus (assembly GCA_002909625.1). Classification (NCBI taxonomy): domain Eukaryota; kingdom Metazoa; phylum Chordata; class Aves; order Galliformes; family Phasianidae; genus Bambusicola; species Bambusicola thoracicus. The sequence goes on from PPHD01019855.1 coordinate 7,258, forward strand.
GCAAAACGCTCAAAGGACAGGACATGAACAAACCACCATGGAATCCTAAAAGGCTCTACTGCTTCATGGGACAGAGCAGAGCAAGCCTTCATCTTTGGTATAGTGAAGGGGCAGCCTGAAACGCACCTACGTGTGCAGCTGCCAAAGGAATTCACCTTAGCATCAGCAGTTCTGTAACAGTATTCATCTCTGCACTGTCACTCAATGAACTGCTCAACCCCACATCCGTGCACAGCTAGAACTGTTACTGCATCTCAAGCACACAGAATTAAGAAAGGACCACAGTGACCCCATTTCTTCCCAATACATATTGAAATAGAGAAGAAAAAAGTCAGAGAGCCGTAAATGGGAAAACTTAAATAGCAAATCCCAGCTGCTTTTCACCTCTTGCTAATGGTACTCGCTCTGCTCTGTAGCTGGGAATGGAGGGCAGGATGGGTCTCCCAAGCTGGGCAGCTCATACAGATGCTGCAGTCAGTTGGGGCAGTGCTGCTTCTGGATTCACTGCACCGCGCAGCACAGAAGGCAGCAGGTAACTTCTGGAGAGCACAAATACACTGCGAATGACAAAAGTGAGCAAGTGGCACAACTCTTCTGCCCTGGGAAATGAACTATCACAGAGCTGTATATAAACCCCGTGATGAATGGAGAGGGTATGGAGCAGCATGTTATTACAGAGGGGAAAGGTCACAGCACAGCGTTGATCTGATGGATGCAAGCACTGCCATACTCAGATCAGTGCTGTGTGGCACAGCTCCAAAGCACAGCCTGTCAGATCCTTGTCCTTAATGATTATCATCCTAATTAATGAATGAATTTATCCTTTAATGTTATCATAACAGCTACAGAGTAATAGATGTAGATGTTAATTATGTCATTCTGAAAGGCTTCTCATGCAATTCAATTTCTTCTCTCTTTTCCCTACAGATGCTGCTCTGCTTTCAGAATGCCTGGAGCAGACCCAAGCCTGGAGCAGGCACTACACCTTGCTCTGGTAGTGCCCGAGCTTTGAGCACAGCCCAACCACTCTCTCCAGGCTGCTTGCCAGCTTCATACATTCTTTATTCACTCCACCCACTGCTGTCACTTCGCTTTTATTTACTGCTACTGAGAGCAGAAGGCATGTAGTGTATGACCTGAGATCAACCGCTCAAGCACAGCACATCAAGTGATGGATTAGCATTGCAGGAACAAGGAGTTCGGTTGCTTTCTTTTGACTAACACAGAGCAAAACCTTTCTCACCCGAGAAATGCTTAAGGCAGAGGTTTGAACATTTGAGAGCATCGGGAAGGACAGGCAAGAAATATTTGATCCATGAAGGCTCACAGTCAGGATTTTAAATGTTTTGGGAGAGTTACAAACAGGTACCGGGTGTCACAGTGGGGATTCTCAAGCATGTGATGCACCCCACTCTCACAGGCACACTGGTTGGTGAAGCTGTATTCCCCCAGGCACTTTGTTGCAGTCATCTTCGGGCAAGAAAGCAGAGCATACCCTCGTGCAATCTATGCTCATTTCACACCTATTGGTTTGGCTGCACCACTACAGACAGCACTGCACCACCCATGGGGGAATCCAGCGCTCATCCCTGGTGGGACTCAGCAACAGGCTTAATGTGAAGCATTATCTGAATTTACTGTGCAGTACAATGACAAAGCAACTGCTTTTGTTTAGCGCACTCTTCCTAAACAACAAAGGCAGCAAATGCCATGTTAAGAAAGGAGGGGCAGGTAACATATACCCTGAGGAAGAGATTCTGCCTTGGGTGTGATCCAGATTGGATGCTCCACATGGATCTACCCCTATCTTCTATATATATATAACACACACAAATGCACACATACACAATCATATGTGTGTGTGCCAGACTTTGGCCCTCAGAGTCCCATCTGTTTAAAGAACTGTAGCTTTTCACAGCAAGAAATTTCACAGCACTTACACAGTAACTGCTCTGTAGGTGTTTGAGCCTCCATCACACAGGACAAAGCTCTTATATGTTAAAGAACGAGCCTTTAAGATGGGGAAAAAAACAATCATACAAAAGGTTTTCGAATGCTTGACTCAAAAATCCTACTGCAAGCAGTTGTGGTTTCCAGCAAGGACTCTCACAGGCAGACAGAATCAGCAAACAGTACTTAAGACATTGGAGTCTGAGTAAGACATTTGCTTCTGTGGACATATATTCTGCTCTCCTCTCCCCACAAACCACTCAGGATGGGGAGTCCGATCTGTTCTTCCTATTGGATCTCATTTTTTCCTGGCACTCTCTCCGCTGCCCTGAAGCACTTATTATTGCAACCACACTACCAGCCCCGGGATGCTGGATGGGGTTGCCTTCAGGGTTTTGCAAAGCTGTTCTTCAAACAGAAGATAGCGAGCTCGAATCTTGTGCAAGGCAGAGCCGGGAGATACGAGTGGCATATATTTGCATAACCGCCTTCATGCACTGCATCAGACCTGATTCTATCAATCAAAATGAATACAGCACGGACAGCAGGAGCAGCGCAAAGAACTGTGCATCCCATGCAACAACGCAGGGCTGCTCAACTTAATGCCAGTGTGAGGTCTGCAAATGCAAGCAGAAACGTGGAGAAAAGCCATGCTGGGACTGTGAGAGCTTGATGCCCTGAGAGCAGCCTGACTGACCCACCTGGGTGCAGCTGCAGCAGCATCCCTGCACAAGACGTGGGTATGATGCCATGGGAAGCACCCAGCAGTGACACAGGGAGCTGAGGGCGCAGCGTGGCACTCGGTCTTTGTGTCAGGGATCACCATCAGACCTTTGCTCGCCCTTCTGGAAGTCAGCAAGGACTGCAAACGCTGTCCATGAGCCCTCACAGTGCACAGATACAGCACAACCCCGCGGAGGCCTCAGCCACGTGCCGCACACCCAAAAGGGCTGCTGTTACTGCTGCAGCTGCTGCCCATAGAGCTCAGCAGGAGCACAGCACAGCACAGCCCTCACACCACCCACCCAACTGGCTCATGCTTTTCTATTTCCTGCAGGAAAAACCATCTCTGACTTTCCTTGAAGATATTCTCCTTCCCAGCAAAAACGCACGTGGCACACAGTGCGCACTGGGAAAATGCAAACCCAATGCAGGGCTCCTTAACACAGAAAAGCATTTCTAAGCTGTTTGTGAGTCTCCTTCTCTTTTTCCCCACTCATCCGCTCCGTCTTCCATCACAGAAAGACACTTTATTTGTGTTTATTTTAATAGCAGCCATCAGTCAGCAGCAGGAACTGCACACGTCTTGAAAGCAATCTTGTACAAAACAAACTAAACAGAGCAATTTTTCCTCAAGAAAAGGAAAATCCACCTTTACTGTTCTAAAACCCAAAGCAAAACAAAGGGAACCCATTATCAGATCTCTCAAACGCAATTAACAGCACCGCCTCAGCCATGTGCTAATCTTCCTGGTTACATCTGTTCAAAGGAACCAGAAGAAGAATCCCACCTTCCCACTTCCCTAAGCCACGTGGAACAGCTCTCAGATATTCCCACTTCTTAAGAGATAACAACCTGGATTCGTTTTCTAAGATCTCTAAGCAGAAGAAAAGCTGAAAAGAGCCTTTTGGAACCCCCTGCGCCCCACACAAGGTCTGTATTTCACAAGCTGACTTAACACATCTCCATTTCTTTAGACTTTATCTGTGCAGGTTTTGCAAAGCAGCCACCAAACAAGAATTCTCTTTGCACTGCTGCAATTAAACTTACAGATGGGAAAGAGAAGGAGAGGATTTCCTTCACGTAAATGCCCCACTGTGGTCTGCCAAGCACAGCCCAGATGGACCGGGATGCTTCCAATGCTCAAAGCTTTGGGCTTGTTGTTTGCTATAAAGCAACAAAGAAAACACCTTTCTTTGGACAACACAACACAGATTGTATCTGCACACAGTCCACACAGGCAAAGGTGCTGTGATACGATGCATTCCATCCCACAGCCAGGCTTTGCAGCCTATTTCTCTAAGGTTTGTAATCTGAAGATGGCCAAGACGGCCAAAATGCACTCGCTGTGCACCGTATGGAGGTGGGTGTGAGCCTCGTCCATGGAGGCGTTCAAGAAACGTTCAGATGCTGTACTGAGGGATGTGGTTTAGTGGGAAATACAGGTGATAGGAGGACAGTAGGACTGGATGATCTTAGAGGCCTTTTCCAACCTTGGTGAGTCTGCGATCCTCTATTTTCTGTCTTTGCAAAGCAGCTATTTTAAGGCCTTTAAATGCATACGGGTAGCTCTAATTAGCAGAACTACTTTTCTCTGTGTCCATTTGAGAAATCAAGGGGACTTTTGCAAGCTGCAGCAGCAGGCTGGACACCAATACTAGTAGTACATCCAAAGGGCAAGCAAAGTGAAGTTTGTCTTACAGGCTTTTTTCCCCCCTCCTCAATATTTTTGGCCTGACAGAAACGCACCCTGCCAAAACCTCTCTCTGCTGCACTATCATTCCATGAGCTATTTCACACCTCCCATTTAATTCGAATGTGGAGCCAAATCCATCCAGACACCGCTGGTATCCATCGCGTGACAGCATGGAATCTCTCCCTGGACATTAGGGGAGGCCACGGGATGTCAGGGGTGAAGTATCTCCACGGCAGAAATGATACTCAGCTGTGCAGCTCCTTCCATGCCTCGCCTTTCATTGAATCCAGATGCCACGAGTTTCTCAGCTTCGTAAGGATCTGAGAGACAGGCACAGCCTGACACGGGCTGAATCACAAACTCGGGGCGTGGAGGCATTCGAGGCGGTCAGAAGGATTACTAAACGCAAAGGTGACTGGTTCTGTGCCCATCCTTTAAAGTGATGAGGCCAACTCCCAGTGCTTTCATTTCAGTTTAGTAGAACACTGAGAAAGAAAGCAATAGCTCAGCAGCTGGGCATGTCTCGCAGCCTCCGGATCTACTGGGCAGCAGCTCCGTTCAGCCTGGCTGCAAACTGCATCTCCCTTGCACAAGGCACAGACCTCACCACGCTGTCCCCAGAGAAATCAGTTCTCTGTGTAATATTCTGACAGCAGTGTCGAACTGCAGGACAGCTGGGCTCACTCTGGTCACAGCACTGCCCATACCTTACATGCAATTCAGTGCTACTTGCAGCTCCCAGGGCTTGCTCCTTTGCTTACATCTCCTGCAGGTCCTGCAGACCCCTGAGCGTATATGGAGTCTTCAGATTCCTTAAATCCCTTGAAAAATCTCACTGGAAGTCAGTGGACTCTGCCCCATGCAGTCCAGCGCAGGCTGCACACACACCCCTATTCTGTATGCTTTGTTTCAGTACCCAAGAAAGGTCAGCAGAACCACATAAAGAGCTTTAGAGAGACTCCACAGTGATTCCCATTCACGTTCAGTATGAATTGCAGAGATGGATGCTCAAGAAGTGCTGGGATGAATCGTGAGAAGAACCGCTATGCTGAGACCAGGAAAATGCCAAACACGGGCATTAATTCTCAGTGGAACTTGCCAATGCAATCGGTCTCCCGCAGCCAACCATTTCATTCAGTCTATTAAAACATGATAGCCCATTACGCAGCATCTTACAAAGTCCCTATCCGTGTTCTATCAGATGGGGACTCTGGCACGAAGCAGCAGATCTATTTGTGCACAGCACTCTGATTCTGCAGTAGCAGAGCAGTGAGAGGTGTCGATGCTGGGGGTGGATCCGCCCCACGGCTGACAGCAGCCTCAGCACCAGCACCAGCTTTGCACGTGGATTTCCTCTGCTTGCATCCCTGCTGCCGCTGGGCACACACACAGCTGAAGCATGCATGCTTGTGGCCCTGGGTCACGCTGTGCAGCTCTGCACAGACTGGAGATGGGATTATTTGCCTAAGGGATTTGTTTCCTTTAAGGCTAGCTGGTCACAGCACCACAGACAGCATCCTTCTGAGGGCTGAGCTGGAGGAAAACGGAAATAACCCACACATGCTGCAGGGAAGTGCCACATCAAAACATGATGAGGCTGCATTACCAAACACAGTGCAACACAGGCTGCAAAACAACGCAGGGAGAGAAAACCCAGCATTTACCTGGCAAGAGATCTGGACAAGGTAGACAAGTTCCTTGGATTCACAGCCGTTCCTCATCACTTCGCTCTGTTCTTCCGGGAGCGAAAGCTGCACCAGGGGAGTGGGGAGAGGGTGGGGAGAGAGAGAGAAAGAGCAGGTCAGTGAGCAGGGCTGAGCCAGCCATGGAACAGCATACACAGCACCGCAGTCACATCAGCTCGCTCCAAGACGGGCTGGGGGAAGCAGAGCCTGTCTGCAGTCATCAGATAGGAAGCACTCAGCATTCGTGCCTTGCACAGACCCTCTGATGCCGTTGGATTCCGGCACCTCACCTGACAGTTTAAAAAGAAAAAGCATGGTTCAAAAATAAAACAATCACGGGAAGGCAAAGTGTGCGAGGCAGGGATTAAACCTCTAACTTAGAAGTCTGCAAATTAATTGTTCCCTGCAAATACCTCCATAGTTATTCACACGTCAGACAACAGCGATCCTCTCCAGTTCCATCCATCCCTTCTCCAGACAACCCATGAGATACCCCCTTTGACCACTCTTGGGCTTTTCCCATTCCACCTTCTTAGCATGCTGTTCTCTTGGCTTCTGGACATCATTTTGGTCCCACCGATACGTTCCCCCCCTTCAGA
>PPHD01019856.1:0-13907 GCA_002909625.1 Bambusicola thoracicus
AGGAAAGGGTTAATGACATTCATGTGGAAATTTGCTGGCACACTCCGCCTCTGTGTGATGCTATAGTGTATGTGGTGCAGTTGCTTTGCAGTCAGCCTCGCTTTGTCTAGATGTGGGCTATCCTGGCTTCTGGGAGTTTAATTCATTGCAAAAATAGTTCATGGCAATGTATGAGAGACATAGCAAAAGCCTTTGGTCACTTGGCGGTGTCAGGTGGCACTGTGCATACTGGGATGTGCAGAAATGCAACTTAGCACACTGCTTCCTGCCAGCATTCTGTGCTCTCACGGGGTGGTGTGCTTGTCGGAACCTGGGGCTGCTGATGGTGGTGGTCAGGGGGCTGAGGCTTGCTGGCAAACCGTGTGTGTCATGAGTTTCTTGCTTTGAGTCGCAACTTCTGTCTGCCTTAACATTCACCAGGAGCTGGAGGCTGCGTTCCAGCCAGACACAAGCTTGGTTTCTGTGATGACGGTGAATAACGAAATAGGAGTGAAGCAGCCAATTGGTGACATTGGTAAGTAGACTCCTGCTTCCAGCGGGTACCTAATGTCACTCTCGGCCATTTTACGTCATAGTCAACTGCTGCAGAAACGCACTCATGTAAAACCTTAGATACAGTGCAGTATTACACCTGCGTAGCTCTCAGGATCCCACTGTGGTTGTGTGCCAGCAGTTCCTGTGATGGTGACCCCGGAACATCCTCCTTCCCCGTCCCCAAGTTGTCCTTTTATAAGATGTTTAAGTCTGTAGGCAGTGTTTAGGCCCAGGGCTGTGCCCTGCATGGTTCCAGAAGGTGCTGTGTTCCCAGGCTGTGGCAGGCAGCTTATCTTGCCCTGCAGCTGTTTTCCCTCCTGCTTAGGTTCTGCTTTTTTTTTCCATTCCCTCTCCCCATTGCTGTGCTGAAAGCGGCACTATGAGTGCCCCAGTCTGTTTTCCCAGTCTTCATGATTATGTGTCTTCATTATTGACCGGTAACTGACCATCACTGAGCTGCTTATAGCCCTGAGGACTCTGTTGTCACCCTGTTTCTGTACTCCACAGGCCTTTGCGGATGTCTCGCGTTCAAATGCTGACGTTCTCATAACAGCTCGATAAGGAGCTGAATAGTGCAGGCCGTGCAGAGTTAGCCTGGGGCACTGACAGTGTGAAGGCCATGGGCTCCTGTTAGCAGTAGCAGTGCTGTTCTTAATGGAGCACAAGAGAAAATTCTTTCCATGCTGGCAAGATAATGTCAAATGTGTTGCCCAGAGAAATGTGGGATGTGTTTGTGTGGAATATAGGCTCTGTGGGAGATGAGTGGTTTGGTTTTTATCTCCTTGTCCTGCGGTGTATTTGAGCTCTGGATGCAAAAAATACTTGATAGTAGACTTGAGTGATGCCACTAATTAGTTTATGCTCTGAGCGTGGAACTGAGTCCTGTAAAATGTCCTGGGACAGTAGAGTTTTTAACGTCACTTGCTCTTGCAAGAATAGGCATGAGAGTAAGTTTGTACTAGACAGATGTTGAGAAGAAAAATAGGAAGAAAGCTAAATTTAGTCCATCTGTGGAGAAGCTTGGGTGTCCCACTCAGCCATCTGTAGTTAAACAGGGCTGTGCCTTGGCAGGTGTGGGTTTGGAAACAATCCCACTTCTTAGCAGTGGAAGACCATTTAACTTTCAGCGGAAGGAACTCACCATAGCCCTGCCTGGTGACCTGCCTGCAGCTGCCCAGCTGTAGGATAGCTCTGAACAGCTTCGGGCACTTGACTGTACTGTAAAAGAGATATGACAACATGCATTTCTTCCTTTGTCACCTCAGGACTAATCCCTGCTACAAACTGCTGCTTTAGATTCCTTCTTGGAGTCATTGGGATGGTAACAAGTAGGTGAGATAATGTTTTTCTTTCTTGCTTTTGTGTGTTTTGTTCCAGGTGAGATCTGCCGCGCACGTAAGGTTTTCTTCCACACGGATGCTGCACAGGCAGTTGGTAAAATTCCTCTGGACGTCAATGACTCGAAAATTGATCTAATGAGCATCAGTGGCCATAAAATTTATGGGCCCAAAGGTATTCATTGAAGTGTTTTTCTAAAGAATTGTTTTTCATGCTTGCCTTAAGAAATAACTGCACGAGGTAGAGAGTCAAGTCTGTCTGTCCTGATGAACGTTACCAGTGCTTAAACTGCAGTGGTTTGTTTCTGGCCTGGTAGGGGCTGGCTTTGCAGTGGGTCGGGCAGTGCTGCTGAGTCTTCTTCAGTGCTTATGGGTTGTGAGCTGGCTTCACCGAAGGGAGAAATGGTGTCTTGTAGTGGTGGTAGTGTTAGGATGAGTGGCTCTTTGGGGGTCTTCTGAATGGTATGAAGCAGCTTTTATGCTGCAGTGGTTGAAATACCACAGAGTTGTGGGGCTAAGTTTAGGTCCAAGTGCTGCTTACAACATGGAGATCAAAAGGGAAGTGGAAAGTTTAACGTCAGTGATTTTGGTCATCTACTCCCAGTGGCTTCTTCCCACTCATACCTCTTTGTACATCTCTGCAGAATGGGGTTTAAAATCCAGCTGTGGGTATTGTGGCCAACTCCCAAGAAGTAGAAGTTTAGCTGTTATCACTGTTGCAGTCCATGTAGTTTGTGACACAGGATGTACTGAGGCAGAAATCAGCTTTGCTGTATTCTGTATGTTATTCAGAAACAGAAGTCCAAAGGCTGAGGGGAGGCCTCGTGGGATTTGTGTCTGGCCTGCTAATCCAGGGAAGGGAGTTCTGCAGCTTTCAGGTGGATATCAAGTATGGGCACCTCAATGAATGAGTTATCTGTGCATAAGAGTTGTGGAGCAAAGGGCTGAAGTTCGTTATCTCAGGGGCTGTCAGGAGTGTGGGCGGTACGGAGCCTCGAGGTGCTGAAGAGTTCTGGGAGAAACTGAGCTCCTCCCACGTCAGAAGCTCTGGGGATGCAGCTGTGGAGCTGTATGAATGGTGGGAGCGAACTCTCTAGAAAGTATTGTGCTCCTGTATGCGTTCACTGCGTTTTTCCCCAGTGAGGTGTCCAAGTATATGTTTGCTGTGGAAACAAATGCTTCCCTGTCTTGGAGTCCCTTTTCATAACTCCAGAACTGTGGACATGTACTGCACGCATTCAGCTGCCTTCCTTGTCCTCCAGGGGTTGGTGCCATCTATGTTCGGCGGCGACCGCGCGTGCGGCTGGAGCCCCTGCAGAGCGGGGGAGGCCAGGAGAGAGGGCTGCGATCCGGAACTGTGCCCACCCCGCTGGCTGTGGGCCTGGGGGCAGCGTGTGAGGTGGCACAGGAGGAGATGGAGGTATGTGGGACAGCGCGCCCGGCCCCAGCGCCAGAAAATAACGCAACAGGGCGGGCTGCGGCCTGGGTTCTGTCAGGCCTTTTGTGTCTGTGCGCGTGATTTCTGATGATCGTGACGTTAAGTAACAGCTTTGGATCTCCAGGGCCGGACGTTTCTGTGTAACTGGAGGTGATTTTCAGCTTTCTGAACTTTTTTTTTCTTGAAGTGGTTTCAATTTTGGTTTTCTGCAACAGATTTACGATCTCAGTGAAATACAGCTCCAAGTGCTTGTACTTGTCCCTCTGTTCTGCACACATGTTGCAGCCCCTCTGAAGCTGAATAGATCGTGCTTATCTAATGTGTATTGAAACAAGGAGACTTCGTAGTCCACTATTCTGTTGGATCTGTAAAGGTCCCTTCCAGCCCAAACCACTGCGTGGTTCTGTTAAATGTATGTAAGTTCAGGCTTGCTGGAACGTTGCATCTAATAATTTAATGGTGGGTTGTTGTTTCATTCTTGTTTGATCAAAACGTTCTGTTTGCTAGTTCTGATGTTTAAGGCTGTGTGTGCTGCTGGTGGGACACATATCTGTACACACGAGTGGAGGCGCTTCCTACGAGGCAGGCAAGGATCCGCCATCTGTGCTGGTGGTTACTGGAGCCTTGTTGGAAGCTGGAGAGCCCACAGAGCCTCAGTGCTGCAGGAGCCTCACATCTGGAGCCTTTTCCTGCTCTGTCAGGATTCTGGCATTTAAAAAGAAAACATATTGGAAATGTTGTTTCCTCTTAAAGGGTTTCTTGGAAAATGTGACCAGGCTATTGTAAGCAAGTATGAATTACATGTGTGTGTCTGTCCGTTTCTGAGCACTGGAGCTGGTACCACACCTTACTGCTTTTTTAGTGCAACTGACATTGCTTTTAGTCTAGAATGAGATTCTGCTCGTGGGCAGCTCTCATTGTGGAGGTTACATGTCGTAAAGTCATGTGATGGTTGAGTTCACAACCCTGCCATCATGTGATGACTCACTGTGAGTCCATGTTTTATGTATTACACTTTTGAAAGCTCCTAGGCAAATAAGGGGCACTTCTACCATAGTAGATGCCCGTGGTTGTCATGTGCCTAGCTTGTATTTAAGCACAAAAACTTGGCACTTCTGTGAGAGACAGTTTGGTTGTTTGTTTGTAGATAGGTCTTTCTGAATGATCTGTAATGTTTTGAAGGCTGAATTAGCCAGCACCAAACTGGCAATTCTCTTTTTTTAAGAGTCTGTAGAATAAGAATTTTGAAGTTCCCATTTTAAGGCTCAGATGTAATATAACCACACCCATCTACTTCAGTCCACGTACGGCTGGTGGCATGAGCAGTTCAGTGAGCTCAGACATGTGCTGTTCCTTATTTTGATCTCTTTTTTGGTTTCTTTGCTAGTATGACCATAAGCGAATCTCACAGCTGGCAGAACGGCTCGTTACGAAAATAATGAGTGAAGTTCCTGATGTGGTTATGAATGGAGACAGAGAGCATCGTTATCCAGGTAGTGCTAGAAGAACCCTAACCCTGTTGGAAACGTCTGACTCCTTGGTATCAATGGTCGTGGCTGAGTAATGCACTTAGACATGGCGCAAGTACTGCTGCGTGGTACAGGACTTACTGTGCATTTCATTTGATGGGAGTTCTCCTTTTTTCTATTTCATTTATTTTTTGTAGGATGCATCAATTTATCTTTTGCATATGTGGAAGGGGAGAGTCTTCTCATGGCTCTGAAAGATGTGGCTCTATCTTCAGGAAGGTACGTGGGATGTGTGGGAAGGAGAGCAGTATATTTTGGAGAGAGAATAAGGTCTGCTAATAGACTTACAGAGTAAGGAGGGATCTGCTCTGTGCCTGGTACTTGCTGGGTTGGTTGGTTGGTGACTCAGCCTGGCACTGACTGTGTTCTGGGATGGTGTTTTTGTGAAGCAGTACGTTACAAATGAAGGTCAAATTTACTCATCCTGAATGCAGAAAAAGCAAAAATTCCTACCTGCCAGCTTTGCAGACTTGTTTTGTGTTATCTGAGTGGACTTAAATTGCAACTGACTGTGATGTTTGTTCTAAAGGATGCCACCATTGGAGCTTCTGTCCTTCGGCAGCATTTCACACAGGTGGCAGATCATAACAAGTATCTTGTGAGGCTGGACAAATATCTGAATTACCTTAGTCAATAGTGCCTGTGTTTAATGCAAAAGCAGAAAGGGAACTCTTAGTACACTCTTAGAGAGCTGTATGGAGTCTACAGGAGCAACATTTCTGCTATTAAGACCAGCTTCATGCTTACGATGGAGTTAATGAAGTGCCTTCCTTTTCTCACCTCTGAGAGCAAAGTCAGAAGTGCATATTGAAATATGTTGGTATTGTGAGCGAGGAGAACAAGTCTTCACATGACTGTGAAGGCCAATGCTTCTTTAATGTGAAGATCTATTCTGAGGCTCTGCTTCATGCACTTGTTTTAAGCAGCAGTATGGTTGGTGTTGCAAGTTGCTACCTGTTCAAATTGAGTAACACTGCGTAGCCAGTTTTGCCTACTGCTCGAGGATGGAGGTTCTGTGTCCTCACTACCATCACTAGGCCATCTTGCTGCAGATTCCTCTTTGCGCTGTTTTTTATTGCTTAGTTTTGCTGCCAGGCAGCAACTTGTGAAATCTTTTTTTTTCATCTTTCACGTTCCTGTTGGTACGTTGCTTTCCCCGGGTGGTTCTGCCTTGGCTCTTTTATCTTCTTTGCACAGCTTCTACTTCAGCTACCTCTTGGGCTGCAGTACTGCTGCTTCCGTTTGGCACTGTATTAATGCACAGTGTTATCTACGTATTCTCTTCTTTCCTAACTTACCCTTATTTCCACGTCGCGTCTGCTTCTGTCATTCTTTAGCAGCAGAAATGCAACTCCCCTTGCTCCTGTCTCCTTGTGTTCACTAGTTATTTCCAAGAGGGTGAGGAACCTGCTATCAATTGTCATACAGGTTAATAATATTAAATGTGTAAGCGACATGTTCTATGTTGGAGATGACTGAAGTGTAGCATCTATGTGTGAATTTAAGTGTGAGATTGGCCTTTCTTCCCTTTCCCTAGTGCTTGCACATCAGCTTCTCTGGAGCCTTCATATGTTTTGCGGGCAATCGGAGCAGACGAAGACTTGGCTCACTCCTCTATAAGGTGTGTGGAGTGATTTTCCTATTGCTTCCAGAGATGTTACTCTTCTGCTGAAAATTCATGGCGAGTTTGTTTCACTCGTCCACGTGCACTCTATTCCAATGAGTGTTTGTTTTTCCTTTGTTTTAGATTTGGCATTGGTCGTTTTACTACGGAAGAAGAAGTAGATTATACGGTGCAGAAATGCATACAGCATGTTAAGAGGCTGAGGGAAATGAGGTGAGCCATCTTTTTATTGAATTTAAGGACTTCTTAGGTATGGTAATCATTTGAGGAACTGGATTTAATTGAAAGAAATTGTCTGCTTTCAAAACCTGCTGCTATCTCTGTACACAGAGAAGTAGCATTGCCAGAGTGTGTAGTGGGCTTGATCTTAACAGTAGTGAAAAATGTTTAAGCAAACAAGCCTGTCAACAAACCATTTCCCAGAGCCTATCCATATGAGGAAATGATGTGAGTAGGGCAAGCATGAAGAGTGGTAAGTTTATAAGCCAGATATAGTATTACTGCATGTCTGCACTTTGTTTTATTCTGGGGAAACTGAAAGATCTCTGACTTATCTGGGCAGTGTCAAATGTGAGGGCTCAGTCTCTAAGAAGGTGTACTTCATGCCTAAAGTGGGAGCAGGAAATGAGCTCCTATCTTCTCCCCTTTTTGTATTTTGTCTGAGTACGACACTGGAGATTCATCATGTGAAGTTCACCGACTTCCAGAAGGGGAAGGCAGATAGATACATCTGAGTTTGTTGTGTGGTTGATGATGTTGCCTGTTGGGTTATTGTTGTTGATGTTGTTGTCCTTTGCATTTTAGATAGCACTCATTTTTTTTTTTTTTCTTTCTTCTTTACAGCCCTCTTTGGGAAATGGTGCAGGACGGAATTGACCTCAAAAGCATTAAATGGAGTCAGCACTGAGAAAACGAGCTCTATCCATGGACTAGATAGAAGTGGATTAAGATGCACTTTCTGTACATTCCTGAACAAAATCATGCAGCACATCTCAGCTTGTTATCACTTGCAATTTGAATGGAAAGCTACCTTTTCTAATAACAGCCTAAGAAGCCAAAAATTAAACTAGTCTGTATGCTGGAGAAAGGCAGGATGACACAGCAGCCATCGCATTTATATTTATACACAGCAATTTATGCTGAGATGTATTCTATTTGAAATGTATTTTGCAGTGTAAAAAACGAAATTGTGGAATCCTGGTGAGAGACTGCTCTTTGTGGCATAAAACACCCTGTGTTGCTGTTCTGTTTGCAGCACAGACCTGTTGCTGGGCTGCTGGCTGTTCTAGAGGCAGGCAGCCTTGCAACTGCAGATGTTTTTGTGCTGCTTAGATGTGTCATGAGAATTCGTTATGTAGGAAGAAGTTTGGCATTTCTAGAGGAAAAGGATGCCTCACTGCGGCTATGTGCCTTCACAGTTAAGTTGTATGTGGAGTTATGAACTTTCTTTCCCCCCTAAAAATTTAATAGTTTTTGCTCTTTTTTTTTTTTTTTTTTTTTTTTGTGTGTGTGTGTGCTGCTTGGTCAGAGCAGTGTGCATTAGTACAAAACATTGTATGGTGTTGCGGAATTTAGGATGCCATTATAATGCACTTTGCTGTCCCCTCTGTTTGTTTTTTTTCTACACAGTAAAGAAAGAAAACTTGAATGACTGGGAGAGGAGGACACAGAATATGCCAGCTTCAGTTGCAGTACCGGTTCAGTTGGTACTCCATTGGTGGAGGGGGGGAAGCACATAATTAATGTACAGTGGCTTCTGGTTTTGTTGTAGTTTTGCTTTTTTTCCCCTTGTAGTGAGTCCTTTGCCACTGCTGCAGTCTTTGCCTATGGGCAGTTGGCTTCTGTCACTTCTGGGAGTCTTGCTCAGTGGGCGAACCTGGATGTTTTGTCAGTAGGTAGGAACACGTGGCTCTGGAGTTTTTTCTTTGCGTGCCAGAGCTAACTTGTCTTGTTAGAGACTTCCGTGGGAATCCGTTCCCTGCGAATGCTGGGGAAGAATTATTAAAGTCTATTAAAATGGGTTTGATTAGATGAATTCATGTCAGTATTTCTCCTTTCATACCTTTGGTGATCTTTCCAGTAGGAAACTTAACCCTGTATTACGAAGTGCCTTTGTATCAGTTGCATAAGCAGACAGCTCTCAAATTAGTTTCTTGGTTGATGGATGCTCAATTTAATGCATTATAGACAGTATGTCATCAGTTCTGAGTAGTATCTACCTCGAGGATGAAGCATTGTATGGAAAAGCTGAAGCTAAGTCTCACACAGTGGACTGAATTATAGAATTCTTTGTTTTTCTGTTAAAAAGGACAGATTTGGTTGTAATGCAAAGCTAATGCTGAATTATTCTATTTGAAATTACTAGCTTTAGCAGTTTTAATATCGTACGACTGACTGGCACCTTATGTTTCATCACCATGTTTTTAAAGCTCTCATATGCATAACTAGGCTTTAGAGGCATTGTTTGTATTATATTTTATCTTTGGGCCATGTGTGGTTTCTGTGTTAAGCATGTGATAAGAATTCCCAGCATGTTTTAGAGCTATATGTTTATGAATGTGTTCTTTGTGTTTCATGGATGATAAAAATATAGATAAGATTTAAACTTGGCTACTTTGAGTCTTTGTAGGTAATCATAAAGTTGAAGTAAATCAAGAAAAGGTTTCTTTGTGAACACTGATACATGCTCTTTCTCTCATCAAGCTGACATTTGGCTTTTGTTGAGTCGTTCCTCTCAAACCGAATGTCTGACCTGACCTAACACATTTTTAAAAGTCACCTAGCTTTGGTTGTGATTACTTGGAGAAAAGGAAATGCAAACTGTGAAGGTCCTTTGTGCCTCTCATGTACTATCATATATAAATGCTACGTGTAAAGGTTTGGGCAACTCATTTACACTATTAAACAATGTTTGAAAATGCAAGTAGGTCAAGAAGAGGAATAATTAATAGTGGAGATAACTCACCCATGAGAGTACAAAATAGTAGTAATGCTGAATATCTATTTGCACACCACTGAACACACTTAAAGCATTTTGTAGGGAAGTGAATTTCTTTGTAAGGGATATTTACAATTTGAAGTATCTGCATTTTGTGGGCTTTCTTGGTGGTTAATTGAAGCCATCTGCAGGGCATTAATTTAATAGTAGGAGGTAAGAAAGGCGAGGATTTAGTGTCATTGCTCTGTAGATGTCATAGAAGTTGAGACAGTGTGATCAGTAAGAATTGAACAAATGTCCAGGAGTAGAATAGACATCCAGTAGTGTGAAGGGGTTAGGCAATATGCAAAAAAAAGCAGATAAATTCTCTTGGATGGGTTTTAGCACTTGTAAAAGCTGATTGAACACATTGCCTAACTGCTAAGCTAGCATTTCCCAGGGAAGATAATACGGAATTAGCTGTGTTAGACTTGTGGAAAGAAAAACAGTTAAAAGGTTTGTTGGCAATATTATGCAGGCAGGCAAAAATCATTAGATTTTAAAAATGAAAAATTAACATAAAAGCTATTGCTCCCAGCAAAATAATGGCCTCGTTTTGGATCTTGTGTCTGCCCGATTGACTGAACTACTGTTCTGTGGTGTGACTTCAATCAGACTCTCACTGTGTTCAGTCAGATTGGTTTTGCTCTATGTATGCTCTGTGCTTTGAAAAGGTGCAGTTTCCCAAAGCTGAGTCCCACAGAGTTGGTCTGAAAGATCACTACTGAAGACAGTTTTGATTAAAACTCAGGATGCTGGATGTGGTCCCACAGGGGAAGAAGTGAGGGTCACTTTTCAAAGTGGACAAGCTGAATGCTTGGGAGAACTGTGAGCGCTCTGACGGCTGATCTTCCGCACACTTACAGAATTGCTCAGGTTGGAAAAGACATTGAAGATCATCATGTCCTACTGCAACCTGACCATACTACCCTAACTCTAACAACCCTCTGCTAAATCACGTCCCTGAGCACCGCATCCAAACAGTTTTTAAACACATCCAGGGATGGTGACTCAACCACTTCCCTGGGGAGCCCATTCCAGTGCTTAACAACCCTTTCTGTAAAGAAGTTCTTCCTGACATCCAACCTAAATTTACCCTGGTGCAACTTGAGACCATTTCCCCTCATCCTTTTATCCAAAAGAGCAGTAAAAAAAGCTGGTGCAGGATGCTCTAGTAAAGCTCTACTTCAGAGCTAAGAGTTTTTGTGCTGAGTAGGTGTAGTAAAACACTGAAATATGGGGTTTATTCTAGGGAGGTGAGTCTTCAAAGTTATTGCACAGAAACAATAAGGAACAAATAGCTGACTGACAGATTATAAATATAGGTATGAATGAGGAATGAAAAGAAAAGAGTTTTTGGGAAGTTTCTGTAGGGATTGTTTCTGCTGAACATTTATAGAAATGATCTGGGAACAATTGAACTTGCAGCTGGCACGTGGTGGTCAGGAAAACACAAAGTAGTACAAGTCATTTGAACTAACCTATTCGTCAAAGATCTGTCCCTGTAAAGAGGGATGGATAAGATCAGAGGCTGTGTTTTTTGGATGGTATCTGTGGTGTGCTGGAGGAGTGAGGAGCCTGGGAATTAGGGTGATGTTTCCAGACTAATAGTGTAGCAGAACTGTAATGCAGTGAGAAAATACTTTTCTTTCAAATGTGGAACTGGTACAGAAGTTCTATCAGCTTTACCTTAAAGTGCCCTGTGTTGGTTTTTTTTCCCCCCACTTTTTTACCTAACATCCTACTTCAGTTTTAGCTCAGCAGGGGGTACAGATAAACCATCTCTATTTCAAAATTTTCTTAGTAAACAGTAAATACAATTCACATCCTTACAGTATAATTTTCTCTGCTTATCTGTCACATGCATGATATGAGGGTGCATGTTGGGTGTTGTTACCAGTGGTCCTTGTTTCTCTAACCTGCCTACCAGTGCTTTGCTTTCCAGAGGCACTGTACTGCTTTCTTTTCCCTGCTGTCAACTCATCTTGGGTACTCTTGGCCAATTGGCATGCTCGTAATAGCAGCCCAGGATTGCATTTCTTTTAATCCACACTACAAACACATTTTCTTCAAGTGTTCTTGAGAGAACATTTAGTTCAGTCCTTATGAATGTTTAGCTATGACTGAGAAGACACCAAGGTCTGCTCATTGGAGGTAATCCTAATCACAGACATCCATGCCAGACTTTGCTCCAGCTGAACTGTAGCACAGACTATAGTGTTTGAGGTGCTGGCTTCAATCTGCAGGGACCCTGTTGACCTGCAGCAGCTGGCTGGGGTGTAGGGATTCGCTCAGCAGCACCTTTTGTGGATTTGGTATGGATTCAGTCTAGAACAAATCTAGGGAGGATTGTATCAGTTGGTTGTAGGATTATTTTTGTTTGTTTGTTTTGTTTGTTTGGTTGGTTTTTTTGCTGGTTCATGCAGCAAATGTCACATATTTATTAAGAGACTGGAGCACCTCTCCTATGAGGAGAGGCTGAGGGAGGTGGGATTGCTCAGCCTGGAGAGAAAAGGGTCTTGTCAATGTCCATAAATACCTGAAGTGAGAATGCAGAGGGGGTAGAGCCCAGCTCTGTTCAGTGATGCCCAGAGATGGGTAAGAAGCAATGGGCACAAGCTGACAAGCTGGGAAGTTCCTTCTGGATGTTAGGAAGCACTTCTGTGCTGTTGCCTGGAGAGGTTGTGGAGTTTCCTCCTCTTAAGTCTTCAAAAGTCACCTGGATGCGGTGCTGAATACATTGCTCTGGGTGGACCCAGAGGTCCCTTCTAACCCTGACTGTTCTGCCAATCTGTAAAATCTTTCATGCAGGCTTTGTTTCAACAACACAAAGCAATGATGTGACTCAACATGTTGCACAGAAAACCAGCATTCCTAGCTTTCTTCCAGTATTCAGCGCTGCCCTGTTGCCCTACGCCTGCTCACTGAAGGGTCATTGCTGCAGCAAAAGCAATGTGCTGTGCCTGAGCCCTGTGCTCCTGCTGCCCCTGTTGGGTGCTGGGCAAGCAGGGCTCTGCCAGGCAACAGCAAGCCTGCTGCTGGATACCAGTGCTGTATGCTCCTGGGAGCTTCCATTGGCTGTGCCTGGCGTGCATGCATGTGCTGGCTCTGTTGGGTGCCACTTATGATATGAACAAATGAATTACAAGATACCAGGATGCTACATGGAGCAAACAGGGAGCTGTGTGTGGTGCACAAAGGGCCCACCTTGGCCCTCTTGGCCAAGGAGACAAAAGGGAGGGGTTCACTTGACAGAAAGGCTATGTTTTCAGAGCAACCCTATCAGAAATTAAGTCTAAAAGCAGTAAAGCCAGGGTTACCAAGGAGACGAGCAGGTGGGGGCTGTTTATTGGAAGGGTTTGAGAGTGGTGAGGAAGAGTAAGAAGGGGCTCTGCGAGCATCCCAGTGCCTGCCAGCACTGCTGGTTGGTGCTGAGCAGCAGCCGAGCTGTCACAATCCCGGCTTTACCAGACAAAAAGTTTGCTGTATGACTGTGTGTGCTCCATGTAGCAGACTATGCTGGTTGTGTTTTCTATTAGAAGTGGGAGCTGGCACAGCCTGTTCCATGGAGGCACAGTGGTGATGGAGGTGCCCTGCTGTGCTCCTGTCAGGGTGAGCTCTGGTTGTGTGCACAGCAAGAACATTTAACTGAGTGAAGGGTGAATGTAGCAAAGGGGACTTACAACAAAAAGGGTGCTGACTCGGGGTAGTGTGGCACAGTTCTAATTCTGCCACTTTCTAAGTGAAGAAGCAGCAGCTTGTTGCCTCAGGGCTCTACGTTCCTTGCCAATCTGATGCCTCTGGTTACTCAGCCGTAACCCTTCCGCTCACTTGTACCACCGTTAATTTCCAGAAAACTCAACATATAATCGATGCATACTATTGTACGAGAGGCAAAGGTACGCATCGTGCGATACAGATCTGACGGTGCTCTGTTCACCCCCTAACACGACATCAAACCCGCCTGTGGTACCGGCGCAGCACAACCCCACCTCACACACGTACGGCCTGACGCGAGGCGCGAACCGCTCTGCGCATGCGCCATCGAATACCGCGCGCAGCCCCACCCCGGGCTGGAAGAGACGAGCGTAGGGGGGCGCTGCGCGCGCGGCGGAGCCCCGCCCTCCTCCTTCCGCCGGGCCCTCAGCCCCGCCCCTCCCTGGCGGCGGGTGGCGGCGCCGCAGCGAGGCGGCCATTTTGTGGCGCTGCGCGGTCTGTGGCGCTGGGCTCGGCGCGGAGCGGGGCCCGGGGGCGGTGTAGCGCCGTTCTTAACCCTTTTTCTCGTACAGATTCCTCGGTAAGAGCGCGGCGGCGTCCGGGCGGGCCGGGCCCGCGCTGACCGCCCGCCCGCTCCGCGTTGCGGCCCCGCGGCGAGGTGAGGGGAGGGAGGCCGGGCGGGCGGGCGGGCGGGCGCGGCTGCACGCGGCCCCGCGCACAAAGGGCCGCAGTGCTCCTGCGCCCCTCGGGC